>BPLQ01011947.1:0-126141 GCA_021605075.1 Caerostris darwini | reverse complement strand
AAAAAAAAAAAAAAAAAAAAAAAAAAAAAAAAAAAAAAGAAAGCAAATGAACACGATTATTAATGATCCCTGCAAGCATAGGAAAAAAAGAAAATAGTTAGTTTTTTTTCAGTTTGGCATTGGCAGATTTTGGTGGGAATATGTCTATTTTGGCAATAATCTATTTATTAATTAATCCCTCTATAAATAAATAATTAGCACTTCTATAAATAACTATCTAAAAGGATTTATTTGCATCACATTAATTATACTAAAACGAACATGCATTGTGTTCTTGACAATGCATGTTATTGTTTTTTTTCTTTCATGTGTTCTAAATTTAGCTAGTTATAGTTTAATTAGTGTAGTTTATTTTTTCAAAGATGTGACTTTTATTAACATCTAAATGATGAAATCTAAATTTAGTTTGTACTCATTTTTTTCTGTTTCTTCTGAAGCTTCCAAAAATATTTATTGTTATAATTTTCAAAAGTCAAAAAATTTTTCGTCAGGGACGATACTATTTCTTAACCCATCCTCACTTCATTTTAGCAGCAATTAAATATTGTTTTAATGAATTCAGAACAGGATGCTTTATTTGTGAACGATCGCTGATGCATAGAACCCAAAAATCGGAACTCATTCTTCGAAAAATTCTTCAGCACGAACATTGGTAGAAAGACAAACAATGGCGAAAGTTAACAAAACAGTTTCTTCAAAGGTTGTGTTTTTCTTCTTGTTCTTTTAGCAATTTCTGTTGTTCTTTTAGCATCTTTTAGAAATTTTTCATTTTAACAATGTTTGCAAGGTTTTTTATTTTATTTTTAACAGTCAAATAAAAGTTTCACAAAGAATTTCCCCAAACGTTAATTTTTTCTTTGCAAGGTTCTCTGAAGTTGCAACAGAATTTAGTGGAAACAGCATTAGAAGATGTCGGAAATGTTCTTTTTATCTGATTGTAGAAATTTTTCTGTAAGAAGTTCAGCTAAATAGAATTTTAGATAAAAGACTTTTATTTAGAATACAATAGGTGTCGACAGAGGAACTTAAAAATATCGGAAGTTTTTCTAATAAGACAATTTTTATATATTTTTTAATTTCAAGGGCGTTTATTCAAGTTTAAATTAAAAATGATTTATATCTTGAATTTTTTTAATAATTAAATTAAAATTAAATTAAAAATATAGAGTTGAATTGATTTTAAAATAGGACTTCTTTTATTTATGAGCAAATGTAAGATAATTTAATAAATAATATTGTTGATACAAGTAATTAAATTTATATCAATATCTTTATTAACAACATAATTTAATGATTTATAAAGGTTACATATATTGCTTTGATCATAAATTTAATAAATTGGTTAAAGATATGTATATTTAATGATAGTTAAAGGTGAAGTTACAAAGATATAAAAATAGGCATTGAAAATTAATAATTTTTTTTTTTTTTTTTTTTGAAAACATACTATTTTGATTTCGCAAAAGAACAATTTAGTGTAATATATTAACGAAATGCAACTCGTTTATAAATAGTAATTACACAAAGTGAATCCATGGTTAAAAAAATAAATTTAAATAAAATATTAAATTATTAAAATTTTAAATTTCTGAATATATTTGATTTTTTTAACAGAAAATTTTCAGAATACTTTTTTCAAGGTGAAATAAGAAAAAGTTTAGATTCCAAAAGTTACTTCATATAATATTCAACATATTATTATTTAATTGATAAGTGCCTCACAAAAATTTTACTCATAGACATACCATTTAAACAAAAGGCTACTTAACTAACCTTTCGTATATCTATAAGGAAATTAATATTAGTTTTTAAGCCTTTGAAAACTTAATAATCAAAAATTAAAAAAAGTTATTAAATTAAATTCAAGTTTAATTTTAAAGTTATGCAATTAAATTCAAAATAAAATTTTAAATTTAACACATAAGAACACATTAAGAATGTTTAAGAATAATCATTTAAGAACACATTTCCTTTCAGAAAGTTTGAAAGTGTTTAAAATCGAATTAGCCTGAATACATCTTACATTTAAATAGCATATTTTACATTGTTTGAGTTAAACAAATTAAAAGAAATATCTGTATATCGAAAAAGATATTTAAAAATTAGGAAAGAAAACTGATATTATAGTTACAATTTAGTATAAATACTGTAGTTAAATGAGGTTGACAGAATATTTTAAACTCAAAATGAACGACTGTTGAATTTTGATGATGTCTTATTTTATCTTTTCTGTTTCATTGTTATCATCTACTTAACACAACACAAAATAAAAACCAGACCAACAAATAAATTAATCGCATTGACTGCAAATGCCTGCCGAGAATAGCAAGGTTAAACACAATACTTTAGGTCTAAGATGTATAGAATAAGATGAATGATAGTGACAGAATTTTTTTTTATATTCCAATGTTACGAGGCAAGTCATTTTTTTATAGAAAATAAATAAAATAATATTAATAATAAATAATGATAGAAAGTAAAAATTACTTTTAACCTATAATTGTCTAATAATTACTGTGAACTACGCTTTTATAGTAATTTTTATTTATTATTAGCCCATTAAAGACTTCCTGATTTGAATAAATTTTACTTTTTTTAAGTCATTCTCATTTCTGAGACCTTGAAGTCATTCATCAGATGTAAAAATCAGATTGGAACTTAATTTAAAAACATAGCACATAAAATGGATATTGTTTTGAGGCGTACTTTAATAAATATGTTTACTACAAACCAAAAAGTTATATTAAATTTCTTCTTTTTTTTGTGATGTAATAAAAATTAACAATTTATAATACTATCTTTATAGTCTTTATAACAAACTTGCAATAATATCCCGCCTGCTTCAAAACGATTTATGCTTCTGTTGTTAAGTTTGAGTAGCATTTAGTTTATAACTTTTAATTGGCAAAAGTGAATTGTTTTTAATAAGTGTTTATTTTTCTTTAAAAAATTATAATTGCTACAAAGTTGTTACACTATATAAAAAATATCTATGTACTATCTCTATTATTTCATTAAAAACGTTTTTCTTTTTTTAAACTTCTGGCAGTTTTAGATTCAATAAACAATCCAGTAGTTGTGATAGTTTATTCCAATGAAGATCAACAGATATATGATAATTAATTATAAATTGCTTTATGACTTAATAAAGGATAATCTACGTTAATATGTGTGCCAAAATGTTAATTTTCACAAAGATAAATTAGAAAAAAACCCGTCAAAATTATAAATGTTTTGAATAATCATTCTAATCATTATTCAAACCTAAATTTTAATTTTAATTTATTTTAGTACCTTTAAATACGAATTTTATTTTAATTCAGGCTGAATAGCATTTGAAGATACATTTCTTTTTGTTCAAAACTTATAGACAAATAAATTTTCTATATTACTTTTGTCTGCACTGATTTCTAAATATTTCAAATGTTTAACATTTATGTATTTATATTAGTTTTTACATGATTATTATTTAGAAAAATATCACAAAGTACTATTGTTAGTTTCTAATTAAATCAGTGAGCCAGATGCAATATTTTTGCCATAAATTGGCTGTCATAATGTTAAATTATGACTATTAGGTCATCAATAAAATTATCTTTGAAAAGTTATTTTTCTCACTGCATGTTTATTTGGTGTTATTCTAATTCTGTCCTATGATTATTAATTGACGTTGGGTAATTTATTCACAACATATTTTTAAATTTTTCAAATAGAATAATTTTATCTGAAGTAAAAATCTCCAGATGTAACCATGAGAGATGTTCAGAAGAAATGGTCAATAGGCCTCGAGACTCTCACCCGAGAGGAAGTACAGCGCAACGTGTGTTCCCGCGGAGAAACGTTCAGTTTACAGTCTCTCACCCCGAGAGGAAATATATTTAGAGCAGTCATGCGTATTAGTTGGCCTACAGACTCTCATCCGTAGAAGAAGTATATTTTGCGTACCTTGCGGGTATACGAATTTCGAGTTTTCGGCTTAGAAGTGGAGTCCTTCCACGAATTTATAATTATCTGTCTTTAAACGTGTTAAATAGTAAATTTCTTAACTTGTATATGTGTGGTGTTAATGCATGTGTCAATAATGCTGTGAGTTCTCAAACCTGTGTCTTAAGTATCCCAACCCAGTTACAATCTGGTTGCCCAACCTGAACATTGCCCATACATTTTTCAATAAATTGGTAACCATAAATATTATTTAAGAGTTTTTTTTTATTACTTTGGAAATCCTCATTGAGACTCCGCTGTACACGTGAATAAATATATCTAAAAATTTCCATCGTCATCACCATCGTCGGCACAAGAACCCCATGGTGGGCCAATGGCAGATTTCAATATAGGAGATGCCAGTGCATGGTAGTGCATGGTAGCCATCATGGTAGGGTTGTCAGCCCGACGCCCATCTACTATACTACTCATACTCCTCTACCATCTACTGCACACATCTACAGTCATACTAAACCGAGATCTACAGTTTAAAGTGGAGTCCATGGCCCGGCTGGGACTCGAATCCGAAACTTGTGGAAAAGAGCGCCAGAGCGCTAGCCACTCGATATCAAGCCTCTCTAAAAATTTTAATTCATTCAAATTAAAGCCAAATAAGAAAAAAAATCTTTGTAAAACATTTATAAATAATGCAGGTATATTATTTATCTTTCGAATTTACTACATTATCATCTATTTTCATTAAGAGCTAAGTGACATCTTAAACATTTATAGTAAACGTGATAAATTTAACCAAGCGAAAATTCTACAAATAGAATTCATTGAAATGTTTGAGCGAAAGGTGTGCACAGAATTAATTAAATGGTCAAAAGATGAAAGCAGACGAGCTTATTATATAAACACATGACACCCAAGAAAAACCAAAAATATTCCAAAGCAGTAGTATCTTGTTTTCCTACATCCGTTTTACTACCACGCCATCAATTTATGATATCCCACTATGACCCAAATATTTTCCGTTCTGGACATCAGCTTTGAACAGTTATAATAAATTACTTCTCTAAAAGTAAGGACAAAATCATTCAAGGTAGCGATGTTGTCACGCGAAATGCAATTCATAAATTCCCACCAGCGATTTTTTTTTCTTCTTTATTTTTAAAAACAAAAAAAAAAGTGTGGCACTTGATGTGTGACGTCTAATTCATGGCAATGAATATGGGAATATTTTGAGAGGTAAGGCACGTCTTTTCTTCTCACCCGATAACACTGTCTCTCAAGCAAAACATTCAATACGTCGCACTACAACACATCATCTATTCAATGAACCGTAAATAACTGTTAACGGCGATAAATTTTCTTTGTGATTTATGATGGTAAGTAGGAAGTTAATAGTTAGAAAAGCTTGCTGGAAATATGTAACGGAAATAATGAGATGCAAATACAGGAATCTATTTTTAGAACATTTAGATTAAAAAACGAGACCAGCCAGAAATAAATACTTCAGATATGATTATATGGCTAGAAAAAAATTACGAAGAAATTGGAATAGTTAATTTTGTCATTTGTACCAATCAGTTAATCCAATCTGCTTTGTTTATTAATTTTAATTTTTATATCACGGCATGCACGCATACACATAAAGAAACCATAAAACCCCCAGGGCTGCCATACAAGCTATGGGATCATGTGAAGCACCTTCCTCTAAGAATATCATAGAATGTCTTTTAAATTCTTCTTGGAAGATTGAAATTAGAGGGCGACACATAGTCCTCCAGTTGATCTCTGGACACTTGACATTTTAGGTAATGATCAGGCAGATTTGCTGGCTAAGAAGGGCGCACGGATAGTTCAACCGCCAAATACTTGCGACTCTTTTCATTCCATGAAATTTTATATCAAAAATCAAATGAGACTTAGATGGAAGCCATTACTCACTGCTCGTATCTCCACGAGGAGTTGGAGGAACATTTTGGAACAGGGTATTTCGGACAAACCTCTGGGAAAAACTGTCAAGGAATTTGTGGCCCATGACTGTTTGGCGAGACATTTGCACCGCATTGGCATTTTTGATAGCCTAAATTGTCCGTTCTGTGGAAAAGACGAGATCATGAACAGGCATCCTATAATAGCAGGATGCCCGGCTTTACATGGGGACTCCGAGGTGAAAAGATATTTTAGTGCCTAGAACTTTGCTGATGAGGCAGATTTTTTTCTGGTATCGTAAGAGTTAGTCATTTTTTTTCTTGCTATAGGAAATAAAAAAAAACCTTATAAAGTTTTTATTAATACAAAGTAAATAATCGAATAAAATGTAAGTAAAGAATTTAAAGCGAGAAGTGATTTTTTTTTTTATATAGTATTCATAGCTGAAAGTATTTGCAGACAAATATATTTCGAACATAATAGATTTTGCACATCTTAATCTATTATCCAACAACGATTGCAACTACTTTACACTGAATGCAATTTTAAAATGGAGTATGTTTTTTAGCAATCAAATAAAATATTCAACGATTTCTTGTAACAAACTTTCGTCATTAAATTAAAACAAACCATTAAATAAAGTTTTTTTTTTTTTATTTGGCTAAATTTTAGTAATAACTAAACTCAAAAATGTTTAAGTTTATAGTTTTATTCTTTGATTTTTTTTTAATATTCATAACTGAAAGTATTTGCACACAAATATATTTGGAACATTATATGTTTTGCACATCTTAATTTATTATGCATCAACGATTGCAACTACTTTACACTGAATGCAATTTTAAAATAGAGCCTATTTTTTCAAATATAATATACAATGATTTCTCGTAACAAATATTCGTCGTTAAATTAAAACAAAGCATTAAACAAAGTATTTTTTTCTGATAATTGAATGTTTACTTTCTTTTAAACTACAGAACATATTCTATATTTTATAAAATTCTAAAAGATCTTTTATAAAAATAATAATAATAATAAATAAATAAAATAAAAATAAATAAATAAAAGAAAATTACCTATTGAATGATTTTAAGAAATAAAAATGGCATTAGTTGATACAGGGCCCGCATGAAAAGCAATAGTGGTCCACGTACTATGATGTGTCTATCATTACTTTAAAGAAACCATGACAGTTAATATACAAAAAATTACTTTAGTAGGTTGTTTTTGAATGAAATTAAAGAATTGTATGCTAGTCAACATAACAAAGGAATAGTAACGTTCTACAAAGCAATGCGAAAATTGTTGTTTCTGTTTTCAATGCAACGTTGATTACGTAATAAAAATATAAACGAGGTTCGTCTCCATGGAACGCGATGTATTCAATAAGGTAATTATTCCAGACAAAATGGCGAATAAAAATAAACAAATTCATCGAAAATATTTCGCCTTGGGGTATAATAATACCTCGTTCATTATGTTCCATTCGATTCTTTTCTGCTTACGAACAACATCTGCACACTAGTGTAAACTTCCTGTTCAGTCACTTTGACTCTTTTCATTGCATAATTTAGAAATAAAAGAACAGGAATAGAATAAGAATATTCTTATCAGCTACCATTCTGCTAGCGGCAGCTTCATTTTTCTAAAATTTTTCTTTTTTTTATTCTTTTCTGAAAGAAGATGAGCACTCAGTCAACTTTATCAGAATTTACAAGAAATAACCGTTAACTTTCGAAAACTAAGAATACGTACGAGATAAAATATGATGAAAAGAAAGAAGATGGCAAAATACCATTTTAATGATGTCAGCTAGAAACCTTCGGTCATGATCTATGGTTCGTTGACTTAGGAAACTTTCTTTGCAAGAGCTGTATTTACATGTTCTTTTCCTCCGGGTGTATGAGACAATAAGTATCATTAACTATTATTTTTCTTTTCTTTTTTTTTTTCGATACATTTCTCATGTGATTTTTTAACTTTGTAGATTCTATTGAGATTCATTAGTAAGTAAATCATTATTTTTGCTTATCTTCTTATGGTGGATATCGCTACAATTTCATGCAGGAAAAAAAACTTTTACTTATCAAATTAAAAACTTATATTTCTAAATTTCCTCACAATTTAGTTTATATTTTGGGCTTAGAACTGCTGCATACCATGTTGTATAGGTCACTTAAAGAGCTTAGTTAAAAAAATTTGATATTTACACAGATAATATACACGGCAAATCTAGACCTGATTTCAAAGAACAGGATACAACTACTTCTCATCAGAATTTATAAAAATAATAACAACATTGAAAAATTTTACTTACTAACTTATTATTACTTATTAACTTATTTAACTTTTTTAAGTATAATTTTTAAATTTGGTTTTATTTACTTGTATTAACTAAGCAATTATTGTTAATAAAAAATATACATATGAATTCTGATGAGAAATATTTTTACTTGTTTAAAAATCCAGAAGATAATGAGTAATTATGTATCAGTTGCCGTTCTGTACAAGTGAGTTTGCAGTGACATCCTATTATGTAAAATAAGTTTTAATTTACATTTTTTAATTGCCGTACACTTGTTTCTTAAAACCGAGGTAAAACCGCAGAACAGGGGTCGTTGGAATTTGGCATCAAAGATTATTTTCGCCAAAGTCCGCCAAGTAAAGGTTGTAATTGTATGTGAAGTGAATTGCAAATGATACAAGAAACTCGGGTTACCACATTTGCTGACTCAGTTGGTGCCAAAACAACGCCAAATTCCAGCTGACACTATTTTCCGATTTGGCCACATCGAATTTTAACGTGCATGAATACTTTTCATTATCAAAAACAATGTGAAATTTAAAAAAATAAATCAACGCAAATGAATTTACAAGAATATAATTGCACAATGTAAAACAGCAAATTTGATTTATTTGATTATTATCGTTAAAAAAATATTATTTTCGAAAAAAAAAATGTTAAATCATCCCTTTTGGAAAAAAAAACCATCATATGATTTTTAAATTCGAATTCTTATCCTTTTCAGAGAAAATCGAAATAATTATTAAAAATGTGTAATACTTTTGTGCGTGTGTGTGATTTTAGTTTTCAAATAAATAAGTGGTCCTCAGTGTTGTAGTGTGACGTGATAACCATAACAGGGAAAAAAACCGTTACTTAACTGATAAAACTAATATAACTAACTATAACTAACTGATAAAACTAAAAGTAATTTTAAATTCAACTAAAGTATTTAAAAAAATTAATATTGTAGGAAAATAATTTGTGGTTCACAGGTTTAAGCTACAAAATAAATAACAATTGTTTTCTTTCAGATCAAAATTTCCAATTTCATTTCACAACTATGTACTGTTGACAAGCTTGCTTTGACTTCAAGACTAAATATTTTTAAAGGAAACTCAAAACTTTATATAAGATGTTTCAAAAACAAAAGCTTAGTAATCTGTTAAACTGTCTAATAAAAAAATGTAATAAAATGTAATAAAATGTGTTAATAATACTTAAATATTTGATTATTTTTAATGCATGATTAAATATATTTTAGTTAGCTGTCGTCACTTTCAATACACATACTACATGATGAAAAATAAAAAATGTTCTTTAAAAAGCTAATACTTTTTGTAAAATTTGATATATCTATATGAATACTATTAATGAAAAATAAAACAAACAAAATAAAAATAAACTTCAAGACTATAATTATCTTTTGAATCACAAAAAGGAAAAAAAAACTATAGGAGTTGACGGAAAAAAATAAAATGTTATATAAATAATTGAATATTACTAATAAAAACATCATTACAAATAATTAATTCGTTAATTTAATGATTATTATAGACAGAACAAATTTTATTTAATGATTATACTTCATATAGGTAGTTGAAGCATTAAATTTCCCAATTAGTTGGTCATTCATTTCATATAAATAAGAAATAAAAAAAATATTTCCCGATAAATTATAATTCATTTCCTTGTTCGTTTCCATTATCATCGTTTTCAATGTGATATCAAAAACATGAAAATTTTAGCATTTGTTGTTCGTACAACAAATTAATAACTTTTGGAAATATCTTAAATTATTTTAAAGAAAATAACGTCCTTCTAATTCATTGTCAAAATTTGATTAAAATCTCGTAATTCTTTTTTTAAAAAATGTGACTATTTCTAATGTAGAACAATTACTAAAAGTGAGCATTATTTTTGAAGTTTATTTATTTCGATGTTTAGTCATCACAAAAAGTTTTTTAACTGTTAAAATTATTAATAATTAACCTCATCGGTCTACATTAAATTTTTAGAAATTTACTGAAAATTGCAAATAATTTTCAAATAAATAATTTATAATAAATAATTAGAAATTTATTTAATTTATAATAATAATATAATAAATAATTTTCAAAACAAAGAACTCGAATGACTTCTAAAACAAATAAAAGCATCTAAAATAGGTCAGAGACCTTTAACAACTACAGTTTTCGTATGTGAGATCAATGCGGTTGCAGTTAACTCATAAAATCGTGCACAGTATGAAAATGATGGGTTTTTCATTTAAAGAAAGAAGTAGAAGCCAAGTCTTTAACCAAGTATTTGAGAAATACCCATTTCTCGTATCTAGGTTGATGAAGATCCTGATCTAAACAGCAATTTTTTTTTGTAAAGAAAGTTTTGGAAAAAATAAAAACGTCCTCAGCAACTGTTCCATTTAAAGATCGTCTGTTGAATTGTTTGTTAATTCTTATTGCCATTATCTTTCGAACATTACTGAAATAATTGCTATTATTTCGAAACAGTTTATACTGAGATAATGACAGTTTTTTTAAAATTATATTGATAACAATAAAACAATAAATGTTTTTTATTGATTACAATCTATTTTTTATAAGGATTTAAGTTCAATTTTTTTAGATTTCCAGATTTCTGTAGCCTATTTTTAACTTAAGCTTGGCTTCACGTTAATACTCCTCTTTGTTTAAAGAATTGTATCAATAAATGAATTAAAATAATATGTTTCTAAAAATCAGGCGTTTCCAAGAAATTATTTTTGAATCATATTAAAGACTATAACTTTAGTTGACAGTACTTGGGTGGGTGACCACCTGGGAACACTGCGTGCCGTTGGCAAATTTGGGACCTGAATGGCCGCCGAGTGTCTAGCGCTCTGGCGCTCGGTGTCACAGGTTTCGGGTTCGAATCCCGGCGGTGCCATGGATGTTTGTAGTGGTTCGGAATCCACTTTAAGCCGTAGGTCCCGGTCTTCTATGACTGTAAGAGCGTCACGGAGCAAAAGTCAGGCTTCTACCTACGGGGTGCTCCATCACAACAGAAGCTGCTTCCTTCCCCTTCAATCATGAGTCCATATGGGCTCGTGGGCTTGGCCAGCCAAGTGGGATAAGAAACAACATAACTTTAGTTGAACTTTAATTACTCATATTTCTATTGTAAGGTTGGGAAAAAAATGATTGATTAACATGAGTTATATCAGCATCTTCGTCATACTTCATGGAAATGTTTCTGGTTTTCCTCGCACTTCAAAAGTTTTGACTTATACCCATTAAAATATTCGCGAGGGAATGATATTTACCTACTAAACCGGCTGCTTATGGCCATACAATGAAATTATGTTTTTTTTTAAATAATTTTTTAATGTAAGCTGTGTCTCCGGCATTGTAAAAAAAACTTAAAACTTAAAAATCCCCTAAAACAATAACCAGGTTTTAAAATGAAAAAATTCGATACACAACATATTTATGCTTAATGTTTTAACAAAAATTTTTTTTACTATTTAATATACATAATATGTTTCTATATTTCTATTAATATATTTTTATTACATTTCATTTTAATATACATGACACAGTTTCTTCGTGAAAGTGGCAACAATCTTTCAAAAAATGATGCCCTCATTTTCATTGTGATAATGAAATGAATGCATAATTCGAATGACAACCGCAGAGACGACTTTTGACTCTTGAATACTTAGAATTCTTTTTTTTTAATGCTATTCACGTTTTCCTTATCTGTAAAAATGTTATTTAATAATTTAACTAAGTGTCAAAAGGAAAAAGTATCTACGTTCTACTTTTAAAAATTTTAGGGTGGAATTTTATTCTATTTTCTTTGATAAAATGTCTGCAAGTTCTCGTTTATACTGTAAGTTTATATTTTTTTTTTAAAATTCCATTAAAGTTTAGTTTTATTCATTTTTATACATTAATTTCTTTATACTTTGGCTTTTCATTTGGAGTTTAAGAAAAACCGTTCAGAAAATTGACCATTATTTACCTTTAATATTACTGAAAACTTAAAGAATAATATTTGTAATAGATTAAAGAATAATATTTTTAATTCTAGCTCTAAGATTTTTGGTCATGCATTTCTATAGAACAAAAATATAAAAATCTGTGTACTTTTATTGCTTTTGTCATTCTACATTTTCAGTCAGTAAAGAAAAATCATTGTTATACATTGAATAAATGAAGCTTATTTTTTCATAATTTTTTAATTAAGAAATTCGAAATTAATTGTTACTTATAGAAATTTTTATATCAGAAGAGGAAAAAGTTTTTAAAAATAGAGAGTTTTTGCATATCGTATTTTTATAATACGGTATACAAAAACTCTCTAATATTTAAAATGACCAAAAAAAAAGAAAAAAAAACTTTAATTGTCAATTTAATTCATTATAAAATCAATTAATTTTATTTGAAAGCAATAAATATTCCATATTTATCTTTTTTTGAAAATAAATTCTATTTGTTAATCCACGATAAAATCTTTCCTATGATTTCTTCATTTGTAAAGAGTTAATATGGTTTTTCTATATTACAGTTGTGAAAGTGAATATTCGTTATTTACAATAAATTTTCTTTCCAATATCTCAGTCGTAAATCAATTATTTCTAAAGAAAGCCATGGCCTTAATTTACTTTGAAATGTTTTATTTCTAATTAATTCTATTTCAATTTTTTTTTCAAATGAAAGGTTTGTATTTAACTTAAAAACAATTAAATATAGTATATAAATTTACATAAAAATTTGTAAATGATTTATTAATAAAATTATTATTATAAGCCATTAAGAAATAAATTTAAAACTAAATCAAAAATAGAAGATCTTTAACATCGTAAATACGAATTATTGTCAATTATTAACTCGAGTATTTCCTAAATCTACGTGATTTAAAGCATTCAAAATACCACAGTAAAGCACCCGTTCGTTACTTCAGTGTCAAAACCAGTAGTTTAAAGGTCATAAGTACAAGACAACGCCTTTATGTTTATTAATGACAACCTACACTAAGGTAACAGTTCATACTTCAGCCTAAGGTCGACCTTTTTAAAAATTATGTAGTATTACGTATTTATTCATTTTTTTTCGATGTTAAAAGAGATATATATTTGCTTTACAATAGCATAATTTTTATTTTTTAATCATGAACAAGTTTTTTTAATGTAAAAAAACTCTTAAGTAAAACTTTATCTATATATCCATCTAAGTAAAATTTTATAAATTGTTTCTTAAAAAGAAAATAGAATTTACCTCAGCAATTGAAAGAAAAAATATTGAAATAAACAGATAAATAAAATTTGTTGTTGTTTAATGTTGTAGTTGTTTTAATGAGTGAAAGATTTTAAATACGATAATTGAAATAATAGAGAGTTTTTGCATACCGTATTTTGGACGTCCGTTAGCTTTTTCTCCCTAGCGCGCATGCTCATAGGAAACATTATTACAGATACGCATGCGCAATTTCCTATGAGCATGCGCGCTAGGGAGAAAAAGCTAACGGACGTCCAAAATACGGTATGCAAAAACTCTCTAATAATAAGAAAAATAAAAGAAAATTATACTATTAAATCATATTTAAAAGCAACAAAAATAATAATAAATAATTACTGAAATTGTTTTCTGTTTATTTTAATTGTTTTCTGTCTGTTATATTGCACGTTTATTTTAGTACGTTATATGCGTACAATTGAATTATTTTAACATTTTTTTTTTATCTAGCATCAATAGATTTACACGATTTTTTATAGAATTAGAATTTAAGAAGTATTAAACAATTAATTTAAATTGTTTTATCTTTGAATAATTTAATCATGAAATTTTATAGCAATTCTATTATTATCTTGATACATAATAAAAACTTACAATAATTTATTTATACATTAAAAGTATTGGTAAATTATAATACATTATTTATACATTAATCGAAATTTTATTGTTATTTGAACAACACATATACTTTCCGAAGAATTCGCTTATGATAATATCGTTTGAAAGATTATTTTCGAATTATAAAAAGAAAATATTTTTACTTATAATGATATATGAAAAATAAAATTGCTTTAGCAGAAGGTGGCAAAAGAAAATTTTTTAGATCTGTTTCATAAGGAGCCAGGCCATTGAAGTGGGGAAGTGTTTCTTCGGTACGGTTCAATAACTTTGCTGTTACCGAAAAGAACAATATTAATTATGAGGTGATGCGTGTCTAATGATTTACTATTTCGAATCAATAATGTTGCGTAAAAGCTGGTTGCAGTAATGTTTTACAACAATTAATCATTAACTTAATCGTAAAAAATAATCTTTTTTTTATAGTTAATGATTAATTTCAAAACCATTCATTTTATGAATTAAATCTTACTTATTTGGCGTTTGAATTCATAGATTCATTTCTTTAGTTGATTTTATCAAAAATTTGTAAAATAGGTTTTGAAATGGTGAGTCTGAATTGAAGTGAAAAATTTTAAGCAACGAACAAATTCGTTATCTAAGTGTGCATTAAATAACATTTTCTTTTTCACTTGTTGTTATAAAAAAATCGTTTGCAGGCGCGAAGCCAAAATCCGCCACTAATGCAATACTGATTTTTCTTTTTTTTTTTGACATCTGAAGGACGTTGCATAAGTTATTGAATGTAATTGTGTAATTCAACCAATTCAACCGCAGATTCAATTTTCATGAAAAATTGGTTGATTGCTAAGTAATTTTCAGGTAATACTGGATTTTAGAATATTACGTTACTGAAATGTAATCATATTCAAAGTGAAACTATATGAGTTGCTTTAAACGAAATATTTACTTTTTTTTTTTTTTTGTATTTATCATAGCATCTTGTAATTTTTACAAAAATATTACTTATTTTCATTTTAGATAATTATAAGCCATTTCATTTTAAATAATTATTGTTCCAATGCTTTTTTTTTTTTGGAACATCGGTGAGTCTTTGTTCTACTTATTTTCACTTCGAATAGTTCATCGACGGGATTTTCAGGATAAATGTACCTTATTTGTGTGTCGAATGGGAGAAAAACGGGAAAATTCTCACCACATGGCATGGTGAGGAACTTACACACGATATCACCATAATCATTGAATCTCCTATCTTAAAGCAATAACAGCAAATCTCGCCGTCAACTTTCTCTTGCATAAGTCCTCTTGCACATTTCATGGCAAATAGGATTAAATATTATTTCGTCATAAAATATAATATATAATCATTAAGCGCCGTGTAACTTAAATGATTTTATCTGAAAAATATCCCAATATAAAAAGTTAAAGCTTTGATTTCTAATATATGAATATATGCTAATTTATTATTGAGGGTGACTAGTGCTTTGGCGCTCGCTGCCACAGGTATCGGGTTCGAATCCCGGCGGTGCCATGGATGTTTGTAGTGGTTCAGAATCGACTTTAAACTGCAGATAATAATCTAATATGGCTGTTGGGCGTAGGGCTGACAAACCTACAACGTGAAAAGAAAACATCTCCTGTCTCGAAATCTGCCGTTAGGCAAACGGCCTTGGCCAATCGTGGGGTTGTTGTGCCATTGATAATGATAAATTTATTATTGAAGAATGATGGCAATTACAATATTTTAATTTATTATTATTATTATTTGTACATCTAAAATACTTTACACTTTCACTACACACAACCTACACTACTTTTTCAATACACATTTTTCTGGCTTTTTTGTTTAAAGCAACGAAATTTCTTAAACATTAATGGAAATTGTACTTAAGGTGAAAGAATTAGAAATTATTCAATGTAAAATTAACCCCAACTTTAACAAATACAGAAATACCACTTATAATACGGGTCCGGATCCTATATAATCCGGTTTTAAATCTTTAATAAATTTTAAGTTAAGCTGTATGATATTTAATGTTTTGGGGGGGAATTCAATACTGTAAATGCATGCGTGAAAGGTGAGAATGGAGAAAAAAGAAAAATACATAGTCGGTATTCAATCAGAAATTAGGCTTTTCTTACCCCAATTGTTTTCATGTATAAAACGCCTAAAAATTTAAATGCACTAACTTGTACAAAAGAAATCTGTCAACAGATGTTATACAGGATTACAGTATTTCGGATTATACTTTGGTGGTTTCTCTTTCAACGACTTAATGTGTAAGCCATGAAATGTGTACTATTTATCTGCTGAGATAAATATCTATGTAAGTAGTGAACGTTTGTGAAATTTAATGTTGAATGATCAGTTGAACAACTATAAAAAATAATTAGTGTGAGCGGTATTGTCAGAGCCTATTATGGAAATTAATCTTAATATCGAATTTAACGAATTTTTTAATTTAATAATATTTCTTTTTTTTTATTTCCAATAGCAAATTATGAACAATTACAGCAATAAAAAGAACAACGGGAAAAAAAGAACAGAGGATACAACAAAACATGCTGAAACAGAGTTCATTAATCTAACATTAATTAATAACATTAATCTAATCTCTAGCCTCCCAATATCGCTCGACGAGAAAAATCTTGCTCAGAGTAGGATAGTGAAGTAGATATTTAATAATATTAGTTTATTTAATAGAAATTAAAATATATGCTGATAAGAAAACGCAAAAAAAATTTATTCGGAAACAATTCGTTGGTAACAATTAATATATATACCGACAATCAATATATAAAGTAAGCATATATTAAACGTAAAACTAAATTTTCATAAACAATAAATTGGGTGTTTAATTGTTTAATTTTTCTAATGCGTGATAAATGTATATGTTAAATTAAGAAGCTCAATAATTATATTATTTAATTTTCAAAACTACAAAAAGACTGAATATGTAGAACTTCTTCAAAAAAATTTTTTTTTTTGTTGAATCGACAAATTTTGAAATTTTATAAACGCTAATAGAAGTAAATATAGGGAAATTTCAGAGAGTGTTGGAAATTGTGTATTAATCCAGAGTCAAAATTCATTTCATTTTTTGAAAATTAAAGTTTAAACTTGTGCCTCTCGCTAAATCAGCCATTAAATTATCTTAATAATTAACACACGCGTGTAAAATTTTATGCCAAACCTTCAGAATTATAAAAAAAAAGGAATATGCAGAAGTTATTCATAGTTTTCTAAAATTGGTAATTTAATAAACTCTAATACCACTTCATATACATATAGGTCAGCCCCAGAAAGCGTTGGAAATTTTGTTCTTACCCAGAATTAAAATTCATTCGCCAAAATGTCAAACAATAACAAATTCAAAATAACTTATATCTGCAAATTCGTCTTTAAAAGGATTTAATGGCCAAATATAAAATTTCAGGCTCAACTTTCGCAACTGATTAAGATATTTCAGTTATGATTATTCAATTTCTTCTATTAGCTCACACTCTCCCTATATATATCTTGTTAAAATTTTCATAAAATACTTTTTACTCATCTACTCAAGTTCAAATACATTTTTTTTTGAACTTGTAGTGGATGACACTCGATGTTAATACAGTTTTTTCAAATATTAATTCAGTAATTAAATTTAATTAATTAATTTTAGTTTTTTTTAGATTTTAGTTGCATGTATCTACCAATAGATGACGCCAGATAAACGTAAAAAAAATGAATGACAATTATTTATAAAGGACTTTCTGCAGTACAGTGAAAAAAAGTAGAAATTGACTTTAAAATTTTTTTTTTTATATATTACTTGTTTCTCGATATAGCTACCCGGCATTGAATAAATTTTCACTCCTAGCACATGGAGAGATATTTTTAGTTTATTACTTTTATTATTGCGACTCCCTCTCTCAAATTTAATTAGAGGAGAATATTTCGCAACTTACCCCCTTTCGGTCTCTTGTCAGGAAAGCAAATCCTAAATATTCCTTCATCCCTGCTGTAATACCTCAAATCCGACTCGAACTCCTGCAAGCTGGCCAGCCTTTCATTACCATCGGGGTTCACCCTCACTTCGTACCAGTTGTCCGTGCCGAACGCTATGGAGGTGCAAGTCAGGGCCACCACTGCGGAGACGGTGGCCACGGACAGAGCAACAGCTGAGCAGGCCATCTCGTGCGTGTGTTGCCGATTGTGACTGACTGAGTGACTGACTGCTTTTGCGAAGGGAAGTCTACCTTGAGAGGTCACACGCGACGGCTGCGAGCAACAGGTTTTCTGGCTGGAGTGCAGGTGCCAAGAGGGAGGGGGAGGGAGAGAGATGGTAATCCGTTCATGAGAGGGATAGACGTAGCATCTTGTTAGGAAAAGGGATTTCTGGTGCTGCCTTTTTTTTTCTTTCTCCGCTTCGTTGGGAGGGTGTCAGCTTAGATATTGTCAGATGGAGGTGTCCAAAGGAGATTTGGGTAACTTTTATTAAAACATTTTAGGAAGGAATTGTTTATGTGAATGAAGTAATTCTGTTTATTGTGATTTTATTACGTAAAAAAAGTGATGAAAATATGTAAGTAAGTATTTTAGGAATATTGCATAGATAACTTGTCACAATACTATTACTACTACTTAACCACACCACATCATTGTTCCAAGAGCTGAATTGCCCCTATACAATTTGGGAATGGTGTGGGGGAGAGAAGTCTGATTGGGCCTTGTGACGCTCAACGGCCATATGAGACCGGGACCTACGGCTTAAAGTGGATTCCGAACCATTATAAACATCCATAGCACCACCAGAATCCAAACCTGAAACCTGTGCTACCGAAAGCCAGAGCGTTAGCCACTCGGCCATCAGATCCCTTTGAGAAGTATGACTGGGCTGCGTGGCTCTCTACAGTCATATGAGACCGGGACCTACGGCTTAAAGTGGATTCCGAACCACTACAAACATCCATGGCACCGTAGGGACTCAAACCCGAAATCTGGGGCACCGAGCTCAAGACACTCGGCCATTCAAACCCCAGTAATCTACACTTGCCAATCCTTTTCAATATTTCAATATCGAAATTTGTTTTGTTATTTAATATTTGTATTGTCTTGTTTTTAATTTTCGAATGCCGGCCAATTTGACATAAATCATTCGCAACCAAAAAGGAAGTGCAAACAGCATCACCCAGATGATGTCGATGCAACAAGAAGGGAGAGTCTGCTATACTGCACTCATATTTTGACAATATAATTTTGAACAAACTCCTAATGTTGGTTCGGATAGTGTCTGAGACTTGAGATTGAGGATAGCAGAACTAAGTTATCCTTATTATCCTAGGCTCGGAGGATAGTAGACCTGAGGTCCGCACTCTCTTTCCAGAGTCCAATAGAAGAAAATTGCTGCTTATGGATTTCACTTGCCCATCCCAGGCAATTTGTATTATGTAATAATAGCCTTTTATATCTATCTATCTATCTATATATATATATATTGCAATAAAATTCAGCAACTTATTTGTGCCTTTTTTATCTAATGCAATAACTAAATATATGAAATAACAATAAATAAAAAGAACTATAGCATCTTATATAAGATAGTTAGATGGATTCCTAACAGAATCAAAACATTTTAACTTGAAATATTAAAAAAAATTGAGTTATATTATTTCATTTCCATATGAATAGTATATATATATATATATATTTTATTATTATTATTATTATTCATTGGCGCAACAGCTCCATGGTGGGGCTATGGGGAAATTTCGAGAGAGTAGAGATGTTTTCTTTTTTACTGGGTAGGGTTGTCAGTCCTACGCCCAACACTCTGCAGTCATATTAGGCCGAGACCTACGGTTTAAAGTGGATCCCGAACTACTATAAGAATCCTTGGCACAACCGGGACTAAAACCCGAAAACTGTGGCATCGAGTGCCAGAGCGTTAATCAATCGGTTACGTCATATATATATATATATCAATGAATTATTTTGAACTTCTAAACAAAAGAAATTAAATTTATGCGGATTCTTAGGGTGCGTGGTGTTCTGTACTAAACAAGTTTTTTAATTTACGAAACTTATTTATTTATTTTCTTGCAGTGTTACTACAAATACAGATATTAATACAGAAGCCGAAGCCTGGACGGTGAGAAGAATACAGAAATCTTTTGGAAGAATATTTTAAATTATAGCATATGAAGTTCTTGATAGCAGTGCACCAAAACACAACTATGAGTGCATAGCAAATGTTAAAAATGCATGTGATGTTTAAAATGTATTATTTAAAGCCAGTTATAAAAAATTGTTAGTTAATGTAATAATTTTTTATGCTTGAATATATGAATATAATGGTGTCTCCATGTAGTCATATATCACCATTAAAAAACATTAAGATATAACAGATAAAATAGTAAAAAAAGGGAAAGAAAAAGCGTAATAATACTCGAGACTTTAAGTTTGTCTAAACCAGATGTTCCTTGCGATTCAGCGTTGTTTTGCATGCAGCCAAACAGGAAGTCGTACATTTCCTTAGAAGAGATTTGTATGTATTTGTTTTATTTGTATGTATAATTGTTTTGAAATTTTATCAATATAAAAATTACAACAAAAAATAAGGAAGTTAATGGAGCATTTATTTCATTTAAATACTAATCTGCATTTCCAAATATTATTTCTTGCAATTCTATTTAAGTGATTAAAACTTCTAGATTTTAATTATTTTGAAAAGAACTCTACACGAAAATAAAAATAAAAAAGAATTAAAAAGTATTATGCTACAACCTTTTTTTATATTTCACATGGTATTAGATTAGATTACTAATTTTTTTTATTTAATAACTATACTTAATTCGTACATATGTTCGACTCTAGACAATCACCCCCTCCAAACTCAGTCCAAATAATTTAATATATATATATATATATAATTAAATTCGGTTTAAGGAAGCTAAAAGATTAGACATGCTTGGCTTAAGCAGAAGAGAAAAATGTCTGAAGGAGATAATGAAAAATTGTTCTTCTATTAAATGCACGGAGATGACATCGAAAAAAGTGATTAAGTGTTGTGACTCAGTTATAATTGATGAACCAATGATTATCTTCAAATCACAAAAAAGATTTATTTCAAATTCATTTTTATAGGAAGGCTTGATATGGGTTTTTAAATATTTGAACTTTTTTTAGCGTAATTGCCGCTAAAAGATATCACACTTTTTTTTTAAGTAATTGACTCCATTATATTCTCAGTAAAATAATCATGACCTTCTCAAGGAGGTAAAATTGTTAAAAGAAAGTTCATTTACGAAGTTGGAACAGCAGTAGATTCACCAGAAGATGATGATTTAAAAGTGATATATAAACTTGTATTGCTGTATTCAACTGCCATGGCGTTTATATATATTGTAAGGCTGGCAAGTTACACTATCTTTGGGAGTCACTTTTCAGAAAAGAATATTTGAAACAATAATTTATTTATTATTTGATAGTCATTTTTTTTTAATTGAAAAGTATTTAACTAAGCTTTTGTGAACTACCTTAACAAGTTATCAACCTAACTTTCAGTAACTAACTGTTAAAATAAACAACATTCGTAAAGAAGGCACAAGTAAATCTAATCTTTGAAGATTTTCTTTGTCATCTTCTTCTTCTCCATTGGCGCAATAGTCCCATGGCGGATCAAGGCCATCTGCCTATTGACAGATTTCGAGACAGGAGATAGGTTTCTTTTTACTGGGTAGGGTTGTCAGTCCTACGCCCAACGCTCTGCAGTCATATTAGACTCGGACATACGGTTTAAAGTCGATTCCGAAACACTACAAACATGTGTCACCGAGCTTCAGAGCGCTAGTCATTTTTTTGCAATATAACTTTGACAAATTCAAAAAATATGTTTTTCTAATAATATTTTTATTTTTATATTTTTAAATAATTTTGTAGCAAGAAATTTTTTAAAAATTTTTTTTTTTTTTTTTTTTTTTTTTTGCATTCAGAACCACCCCACTGATGTAGGAAAGTCGCTATATGGGTAACTTGAATTTATAGACTTATAAAATGGCAGTGATTCTGCATTTTATTTAATAACAAAAAAAATTATACCATGATGCAATTAAATGTATAAACAAATTTCTTTTACATAAATTTACTACTTTTCTGTTCGTCAATATATAAATATAGTACATATGTAAACATTTTTTACTTTGAATGAATTAATAATTTAAATTATATAATTTATTTGTTGTGATTGTATGATTTGTTTGTTTGATTATGATTTATTTGTTGCATAAAACTCTGTAATAATACGCCAAATGTAGATAAACAATTAAAAATATCGCCTAGTTGATGACCGATGTGGCGACATTGTGAGGTGTTTGGTTGAAGTTGATTAATTAACTTTCCCGAAACTACTGGATATTGCTTAAGGTGGGTAGGACAGTTACTAAGCTGGTAGGAACAAAACGAGAAAAATATTTGGAGAAGTAGGCAACATTCAGTAAGCCTCATGAAGAACTATAAATGGCTGTCACAGTGGATAATGTTTGTCAGTGCCTCTGCTTTCGTACAGTGAACTTGTTGTTCTTCTGAGATTGTATTAACTAATGATCTGCAGCACTTTTTCCTGTCTATTTTGCCTGCGTTTGTCACCTAAATGCCTTATAAGAAGGTAATTAACGAAGCAACGGACGAAGCAAACTAACGAATCAAATAACACCATTTTAAGATGCCACCTAAAATTTATATTTCAATGGTTCCTATCTATGCTGCCCCAAAAGGAATAGTACATTTAATTTGCATTTTACTCGGCTTAAAAGTCCATATATGTAGAAATCATGCCAATCCAGATTTCCTTTACAGCCCCTATTATTGTTCAAGCTCTTACTGAGGTACCAATCTGGAACACTTACACCAAAAAGAGAAAATTCTAATAAACTGCTAAGGAAGAAACGAGGCTGTTACAAACTGCAGAAAAATATTTTATATTGGAGAAAATTAGAACTTTATAGCCGGGATAATTCCTTCAGGTGATAAGATGCTCACGATCTTCCATTTTATAAATAAAATTTATACATCAGGATCTTTGACTTCCACCGTATCTAAAAAAGAAGATGAAAGAAATGTTACACAAGACCGGGCGCAGAGCAAGATGAATCATCTTAGAACAACGCAAGTTACCAAGCGCAGCGAAAAAAATGACCTAGAAATTTTTAAACGTATCACTTTTAAAATAAATTCATAATAAATATAGATAACAAACAAAAGTGGCGGGAAAAAATAATTACAGTTATTTACACAAAGCATTGATAGAATATGGAATAAAATTTAAGTTCTGCCAAAAAAGGATAAATATAACGAATATAGAGAGTCGTGGCTTTTTGCTTTTTGTTACAAGTAATATATGATCTGCGTCTAATAATCAAAGAGGATAGGTTATTGTCTTTAAGAAGATTAGGAACACAAAACGCCTGATGCAACTTGTAGTTCACATATTGACGTTAAAATGTAGCATTGAAAAAGTTCAAGTTTTTAATTTATATCTGGAAAACAAAACGTGCATGAGAAATTTCGTAAGGATTAAAATTTATGCTACTACAATTTATGATACAAAATTATGCTTTTATAACTAATTAAAAAAAAAAACGAAAAATAAATCAGATTTTATTTTATAAAAGAAAAATAGTACCAGGAAAGAACAGATCATAAAAACTAAAGAAATTCAATATATAATCCAGTGCAACAGTACTTTTTCGTTCAGTGGTATTGTTAGCGACGGTGCAAAATATGTTGCCTTCATTTCCAATCTCAGTTCTGAAATTATTTCTCATTGTGTTGAGTTCACCAGTCTGCAAAAAGTGCAAAACACTTTTCTGGGTGCTAAATAAGCTAATTTGGAAACATAAAAAATACAAAAATTCATGCTGATCTTTAATTAGGTGATGAAAGACCTAGTCATTTACTTCGAAAGATGAAGGAACTGTCAAATGGTCAACTTACAGATGACTTTCCGCATATGTGGTTCCAAAGTCACAAATTTTGCTTTTACATATCCAAACCATGTTATCTGCTTCCTCTGAACTATTAGATGAACTGGCCCAGATTGTTGATTGGTTGGATTTCTGAGGTTGTGACAGCATATGTTCTAGTATGTTCAGTATCAAGTGTGCATCAAATTTAAAAACAGACTTCCATGAAATCACTAAACCAGCAAATAAGATTCTTCCATGCAAGTGCCGATTTAAAAGCGGAATTGTTCATTTTACCCACATTAAAGACATCACTTAAATGAGCAAAGATACCATTATCGCTCAAGTGATAACCATGTGTAATGATATATGTTATTACAACCGTCATTTTAAAGATCATGCTCTTAAATGTGTAGCACCATACTCATATAAAAAGCAACAAGAAATTCGACTTAGTTCTATCATGGCGTCATGGGTCTCATGGCAGATGTCTCAGTAAATATCAACCGGTTATTTTTACTAGACATCAAATCTGAACAAACTTTTTTCATTGACTTTGAAAGTGAAATATCTATGATTCCATTTTCTCAGAACTATTTTGAGACACTAGATTTAAATTCTGTCATGTATTTAAAAAATAACACAAATTCAAGTCTTTGGAATGATTATTAAGCATGTGAACATTAATATTCAAAGATCCTTTCTATGGATATTCACAAGAACTGATATAACACTTTTCATAATTGGTGCTCACTTTTTGAAGCACTTTAATATATTAATTGACCTAAGAAATGAAGGTTCATAAATTCTGAGACTTCATTCTACACTCCTGTAACCTTGTCTAAAATTTCGCAACTATCCATTCTTACTTTCGGTGCCACTTCAGACTTCAATAATATGCTTACGGAGTTTCCAAATGTCAACAAATCTTTATTAATTCACAAACCTGTTATTCACAACACTGTTCATCGTATATTAACATGTAGACCTGCTGTAAATGTTGAAGCCAGGAGACACCACCCAAAAATATATGATGCTGTTAAAGCAGAGTTTGAATTCCTGTTGGCACAAAACATCATAATACCATAAACGATCCTTGAAATTCTCCACTATATGTAGTAACCAAACTAAATTCTACTGTACACTTTGTCAGTGATTATAGAAGGCTGAGTTCTGTTACTGAATTTGACAAGTATCCTATGTCTTAGTTACATGATTTTTTCCATGTATTATTTGGTAAAAATATTTCAAGTTAATATCTTCAAATCTGTCCACTGGATTCCTATCGCAAAGTTTGACATTCCCAAGATGGAAGAAGGACTGTAGAAGTACATAATACTTTGTTTTGGTTTAGTGAATAATATGATGTTGATATGTTGAGGGTTTAGTGAATAATATGGTGTCTCGCCACAAAACTTCCCGCGTTTTATGTATGAGATCCTTAGAGTCATTTCATTTTATTTTGTGTACCTGGAGGACATTTTATGTTTTTCTGATAATGAAGAGTACACAATTACTTTAAGAACCATATTTCAACATTTAAGTTCAAATCTGAAGCTAAATGTAACAGAATATATCTTTGGTGTTTAAGAACTTTTTTTTATAAGTTTAAGTAATATTAGTTGGAACAACTTATAATCCAACTAATATTTTAAGCCACTTCCAGATACAGTTAATGCTGTGCTAAAATCTAAGCGATTAAAGGTTCCGCAGTTCTTTAATAAAATTCTTATGATTGTTGAAATTCCGTCGCATATTATTACCATGACCTGCTGAGCAGTTCCTGTTGCATGAGTTTCTGAAAAAAAAAAATCGAAACAAATAAGTTGCATCTATGAGGCTACTACATCATTCCAAAAATTCAAAAATGCTTGCTCATCCTTCTCTGTCTGCAAAACTAACTCTTCATATAGCTGCGTCTGACTTTGCCGCTAGATAACCCCTACATCAGGTCGTGGATTCTGAATTAAAACTATTTGCTCTATTTTCGAGAAATCCCAGCCAAAGGAATTCTCATGCAGGGCTTATGATCAAAAACTGCTTGCCATCTAATTAGTTATTCAACACCTTTGTTATATGCTGGAAGTAGGCAATATTGCAATACATCCAACATATGATGTATATACACTATCCCAACTTGGAATATTCTGTACAGTGAAACTAAACTAATTATTTATTTTGCATTCAATATCTTCAGATGTAGCTAAATAGGCAAAACATTGTATAGCTTATCAAAAATCTAAAGTTTATTTTCACACATAACCATCTCTTTCCAGGAACCTTCTCATTGCTTTGAACATGTTCACATTGTCTAAATTAATCCCCTTCCACTCAAATGGTTACATTTATTGCCTGCCCATGATAGATTGGTTTTCCAAATAACAAGAAGCTCAACAGCTTAAGGATGTATCCGTTGAAACTGTAGCAGAAGTCTTCTTCTTTAAACGAGTATCTCACTTTGTGGCTCCTTCAGTGATAATAATGGATCAATGCAGTCAGTTCGAATACTCTCTATTTGTTGCTCTCAGAAAATTGCTAGGCGTATTAAAATGGGAAACTACAGAATATTGCCTTCAAGCTAGTGGAATGATCGAAGAACTCCATCATCCATTAAAAAATATAATAAAGTTCTTTATTACAGAACACTAGACAGATTATCTTGCTTGATCTTCCGAGCTTCAATTAAGATTTTAAATCTTTGTACATCAGATAATTAGATTTTGGTACTACTATTCTTTTATCTATAGAACTGTGTGAAATTGTTGTTTTGTTGCTAAGCTGTAATTTAACATGCTACTGATTGATCTACAACACTTCAACATTATGGGAAACGACCTACATTTATTCATCATTTCAAACATCGAATGTTTTTTTTCCGAAGAGACATGGTACATCGTCCTTTACAGCAACCTTATGATGGCCCTTATCATGTTTTACACAGGAAGGATCGAGTGTTTCATCTTGACTTCAATTGCAAATAGCTATCAATGTCTATTGAAGATGCAAATATGTTTACCTGCTAATTATGGATGAAAAGGGATGAGTTTATAAGATTCCAAGAGGAAAATTCCCAGAAACCATCTCCAAATCCTAAAGGTTAATCTGTCCTCTTGGTTAACATTGTTACAATATTTCGAACAATTGCAGATAATTAGACAGGGAAAATTTATTTTAATCACCGAACATCGAGATGCAGCCGACTTACCTAAATTAAAGCTTGTTAGGGAGAATACAATATAGGCTCCCTTCACAAAGGAAAAAAATACCATACGATTCTTATTAAAAAAACATTCCCATGGATGTTTCACATAATGGTTTAATTTTTGAGCTTCAAAGGGGAAAGATTTTAACATTTGTGGAATGCATCGGCTTAGAAACCCTTCCCGATCATGACGATATGATCCTGTTTTAGTTTCTATCTGTGGTATGATTCTTTCGGAAGGCCGTAGAGGGTTTTCTAAACAAAAAATTTCTCTATTCATTGATCATTCGCTCAAGTACCATAATTGGTTTTCATTTACTTACCCGTCTAAGTGTAAAACAAACCATTCCATCGCGAAAGCTATACTGAACATCCTCCTGCACTTCCCAATCAATCAAATGGGCATTACACGGAGCGCCCTACAAAGCCAAATAATTTAGGAATTAATTTAATTTAGTTTTCTTTTCGCGATATTGCAAAAAATCTTGCCAGGAATGTATCCATCGTACATGATTATTAGCAGAAGTGGTCACTGGAAGGTACTGTCTCAAGACCCGGGTAAAGATAAAAATAAAAAGAGAATTAAAAGCTAAAAGTCGTCAAATTAAATTTAGAAAAAAATTTAAAATTTAGAAATTAAAGGTTTTATGCTTCACAATTATCATCACCTAATAGACGAACAGCAACTACCTCACGCTACAAAACTACAATACAACTACTACGTTGCGCTAGAATAACAGCTACGCAACTACTATCTTTACTACTACACTACTACGCTTTTGATTATTGATTATTTTATTTTGAGTGATTTTGATCTTTCTGTTAATTCATTTTCTTTTTTTCTACTGATTATTTTTGCACTGACTAGTTCTCTTCAGAATTCCTAGCACGGCAAGTGTAATTATCTTGACATAGTGGCTCTTGACACTTTTGTGATGATGTCAGCATCACGACTGGATCCTGTAGATCCAACCAAATATTCCCAAGACATTAATATGTTACAGCTATTGAATCAGCGCATTTAACACATCTCTATGAATCCCACAGATGAACACATCATAGGCAAAGAAAAGAAGAAGGCCTATGCCGAACAAATAGGCAAAATATTATTAAAGGTTTGGTACAGAAGAAGGGAAATGAAAAACATGAATATGAAAAATTTCAAACCCTGAAACTGGCGATGACTACAGTCCTAAAAATGCTAAATATATTTCTCAAACGCCCATAATTTATATGCTAGAATTAGCTCTAGAAAGGGTCCGATATGTTGCTTCTAGAAATAGAAGAAACCAGAAAAAAAGGTGAGTACCTAGATGACTTTATTTTGCCACAAAAACGGCACACCTTCAGAACTCCTAGCGGCTATGTTAAAGCAATTTTAAATAATAATAATAATGACAATAATCAACTTAATTCGAGAACTAACCTTAGTACCAGAGGTACTTGCATTTATGTTAAAAACACAATAGATCCCCATCAATTTCTTCTTTCTCCTTTTCAAATAATTTATGCAGCAGCTATCGAAATTAAAACCATCGACAGTCCGCCATATTAAAATAGTTAGCATTGCCCATTCTGGAACAGTAGAGAACAAGTTAACGGCCTCTCTAGCTAAAACAGCATCAGTATAATCATATACTGGATATCACTAGAAGGTCTTTATTACGTATAAAAAAATATAAAAAGCAGAAGAGATATGGCAAGACAACACACACTCAAAATATTTTTCTCATGTGTGCACTATCAAACCTATATACCGTCTGTATCCTCCAAATAGTAAAGCTATTGTTATACTAGCTCATTTTAGCCGAAGTGTTTACCGAAAGTCAGTCTTTAGATTCGGTTTAATTACAGCAGCAGATTAATCTTCATACTGTGACAATTCGAAAAACATACAGCGCATCTTATTGCAGCGTAAGCAAGAAATAAATTACCGAACAACTATTTTTTTTCTCTGAAGCAATTTCTAACATGTACTACCTTTCTTCTGGATTTTCGATCTAACAGACAAGGCGCATCATAAAATTAAAACTATACTGCGTTTCCTGCAACGTGTTCACTATCTTAGAAAGTATACCTGCCATACTTATTTTCATTCAATTCTCTCTGTTAATTTTATTCGTAGTTTATCTCATTAATCTAATTATCAAATAAAGGTTGCTATTTATCAAGAAAATTGGAAACAGACATTTGAGGTTGCAATGCTTTTTCTTTTTTTTTCTATCTCTGTTTTCCATTTAGCTATCATTTTCTTCAATCAATAACAATTTCTAGTGATTTTAGTGACATGAGCATTTGTTTGGATATTTGCCGAGAGGTTTCTTTTATAGGTCATAAGATTTTCTTCGCTGACAGACAAGGGTGAATTTTGTCCCTTGTAATTTTTTAAAAATTGTCTGCTACTTACTAAAGTATAAATTATTATTATTATTAGAGAGTTTTTGCATACTGTACGTTAGTTACCGTAGGACGTCCGTTAGCCTTTTCTCCCTATCGCGCATGCTCATAAGAAACTGAGCATGCGCGCTAGGGAGAAAAAGCTAACGGACCTCCTACGGTAACTAACGTACGGTATGCAAAAACTCTCTGTTATTTCTGTTCTCTTTATTAAGTCGTAATTGGAAACTTAAGACAAAGCAACAAAGTGGCGAGCATAAATTTCAAAGTTACGTCCAGTCAAGCAAAAAAGAAAAAAAGTTGTCAACTGGGGAGTTATAAATAAATTATTTATATTTATTATACCATTGGTTTATCATTAATACCTATGCAACTGACTTTTACATGCTCAAAAACTGAATTATTCCAACTAACACGTTTTCTCCAGATTTTAAGCAGTTTCAAACTACAGCGGAGTTCGTCTTTGTAAAGAATCCATCCATCTCTTCCCCAAATAAAAATGTCTTGTAATACAGCTAGATGACTCGGTCTAAACAAAACACAAACCATACATCAAAAAGCTATCAGTTGGAATCTTTTTTTCACTGTTTGAATAGAGGCTCTTGGGGCAGCAACCCCCTGAAGACGATGTAGCAATGAAATATCGTTCATACTGTGGTTTCTTCTGGCAGTTAATTTTAAATACGGATCCTCATTTTGTGTTATCGAACACCCATGATTTTTATGCTGACTTCTACTAATTGTTTTCAAATAATGATTACATAGTCAGAAAAGGACATTTTAAAGTATTCTGAAGTTTTATGCTACAATAGTTTGAATGTGTGAAGTTTTATGATCTCTAAACAATCTATGAGCCTTCTTGCTGCAGAAGACTTTTCACTCCTTATCTAAAACGCATCGCTTTATCCCAGACAAAATTTACATTTTCAAGTTTGTAAACTGGATAATTTTCTTTTTTTCACTTTTTTATCTTTTTTTTCTTTTCTTTTATTCATCTCTATTATTTCCCTTTTGCTTAAAACTTTTTGTTTCGTTTTAAGATTTTTAATAATATGTTGTTTCATAACAAACACACAATGCCATCTTTTTTTGAGGGGTGTATTATGAAACATTACCTTTTCAGAATTAAAGTCTGAGGTAAAATCCTGTTTTGTCGTTGTTTTTATTTTTTATCGTCATGGCAAAAAGAAATCTTCTGTCAATAGCCATTTATCGTGAGATTCTATTATTTTGTTATAATTCTTAATCCACTAATTAATTCAATAATTTCTAACAATCAAGAATTCTGAAGCTTGTTCGAAGTAACTTAAAAGAAAATATATAGATATATACCATTACAAGCAAGATGGTCTAATCTGTACAATTAATAGCTCGATATCAAGGGTCTTGCATGCAAGCTTTGGTTTAGTTTGTCACTCTACGGTCCTTTTGTGCACATTTTATGTTAATTAGACCAGGATCTACAGTTTAACATGGATTCCGAACCATCAAAAAACATCCATGCCTTCGGTCTGTGGTTCATGGATTGCCATCAAGCCGCTGCATGTGTGGCAATCCGAATTCAACTAGTCAAGTAAAAGACGCTAATGACATGTGATACTGCCTTACCATAAAAAGCGATTTAACTCAATAAAAATTGGGGCGTGTTCTCATTGAATTAGACTGACTGGATTAAAATCCGCGAATTCAGGAAGCTTTTTAATTTTTTCTGATTAATTTAACCAGAGGTCATTAATGAAAAGACTCCGCAACATTACCAGCAAATTAAAGAATTGCCAATATATAATTAATAAAATCAACTAACCAGTCTTATTTGAGTTCAAAAAAGATTTAAAAGTGATAATACTATTCTGTTCATCAATCCACGATAATTTCTTATTCCATTTAAAAGCCAATTTCAAATCAGTAAAAAACTTCTTCTCAACAGTTTTATCTTTTCCTCAGAAGAAATAATACTTTGTAAGAATCTATGTAACCATGAATTTTTCTTTTAAACGTTCAATAATGACAATACATAATGTTATTGACGCTCTAGTTCAAGTATTATTCAAAAATTAATATAATCAAAAAGTAATATGTAACTGTATCCGTTTACCAAAACTTTAAGTTTCGGTTTCGTTTTCTACAATTTCACAGTAAGTTTTAGTAATGTTTGAGCATTTATTTGTTATGTAGGTGATAGTTCGTGCATTAAGCGTTAAAGTATTTTGATAATGAAAAGTTAATCGGATTAGTTTATAAATGTAATTATATTAATTATATCACAGGTAATTTGTTATGTACTAAAATGAACAATTTCTATTTATTTTATCTATCTATATAACACTATTGAAAAAATTTTTTAAGGAAATACATTAATAAAGTTTCGCTTAAACTATAATTTGATTAAAATAAGATTAGATTAATCAATTTTTTTGTTGATTGTTTTTCCTAACCTTTATTGAAGAAAATAAATAATCTAGTTTTATTTGAATTAAATGCATTATCATTGAAATGTGTTCAATACAAAGTGATATTTAATACCATTTTCAATCAGGAATTACGTGGAATTGAATTTTTTTAATAAATAAATGTTTTTTTCATTGTAGTTCTAACAAAAAAAGATTTTTTTCTTTCCATTTTCTTAATAAACTCATCAAATAACAATTTCAATGATTGAAAATGAGAAAAAAATTAACATTTGATTGCATTAAATTTTATTAGAAAAGTCTAATGATTTTTTTTTTTTCTAAACCAAAAATGCATGAACATTTATAGAAGAAAATGTTCTGCAACATCACAAAAAGTTTTAATATTAATGAAAAAATTAATAGTCTCAAATTTTCTTTTTTGTTTTGTGAAATGCATGCAGTTCTATAATTCTATATATTTATTTCATTAAAATTTAAATTAATCAATTTTTACTTCTACTTTTCACTGCATTCTTAACATGGGAAAAATCCATTTAAGTGTGAAAAGTACATTGAACAATTCAATCATAATTTTTTTCATTATTGTTTTACTTTATAATTATTTGTTCAATCATAAAAGTAATCTTCCAGTTTAAATTATGTATGATTTTATCTGATAATCTCATTTATTCACTGTCAAATCAATTATAAAGGTGACTTTTAAAAATTTATTTTTAACATTCTAATATTTTTGGCGATAACATTTCTATATCGGGATTTTTTTTAATTCAAATATATATTTTATCGTACTATTAGCTTTGAAAAAAATTTAGTTTGTTTTCTATATTATTCAATATAATCAATCATGCATAGCAAGCAAGTTTTAAAAAAAAATCTGAAAACTCTAATTATTTTTTCAAATTATTAATTTGTTTTTGATTGCATTTTAAATAATTGTAACAATTAATTTTGTTCATTTAATTCAATAAGGGATACAAATATTGAAAAAAAAAGTAATGTTTATTTTTAAAAATTGTTTATTTAATTTGATATACAGTTTTTGTTTTGAAACTAATTTTTTATTATTGTTGATTTATTTTTCAGAAAAGAATTTTATTCCTAATTTCACAATGACTACTATGATCTGCATTGATAATCTGTATCCAAAAGTGGATGTAACAGATTTGTGTAATGTATTTGGCAAATATGGTAGAATTCTTTCAGCAGGTATTGATTATGACAAAAACTTGGCTTCTTTATGCAAAGGTTATGTTTGTTTTTATGATGAAATGAGTGCTGAAATTGCAGCAAAGGAGATGAATGGAAAGAAAAAATTGGGAAATCCAATACATGTCAAAAAAGGAAATTATAAAACTAAAAAGCATCATTGTGAAGTTTCCAAAATTGATGAATCAAAAATTTTTGTGAGTAATCTTGATCTTAATTGGGATGATTGTGATTTAATAAAAGAGTTTAAAATTTTTGGAGAAATTGATGATTTGAAAATTTCTTGCACTGATGGTAAATCTAATGGATATGGATTTGTGAAATTTGTGGAACCTTCATCTGCCAAAGAAGCTATTAAAGCATTGAATGGTAAGATGATTCGTGAAAAAGAGATTAAAGTTGAAACATTTGTCCCTTGGGAATTGAGAGAAGAAGTATGGCAGTCTCCAGAATTTGCCAAAAATCGTAATGTTCAATTGAATAATTTACATGTTAAAAACTTACAAAAGGATGTCACTGAGGATGAGTTGAACAAACTTTTTTGTTCATTTGGAACGATTATTAGCACCAAGATTGCTACAGATAACACAGGGCAAAGTAAAGGTTTTGGATTTGTCTGTTTTCGTAATGAGAAAGATGCAGCTGAAGCTAAAGAGAAAATGGATAATTTCTACTATAAATCCAAAAATTTACAAGTCAGTTATCACCAGAAAAAAGCAGCCCGGCAAAAATACCTTCATGTTATAAAAACTGATCCGCAAATTAGAAGATTTGAACAAGGACAGGAATCAATTTACTAATACTATATTTCTTTTTATTAAAATCATATGCTATAAAAAGCTTTTTTACTACTTTTACTTGCTATAAAAAGCTTTTTTACTACTTTTACTTGCTATAAAAGCTAAGCTACTTTTTAAAAACTTTTTATGTAGATTCAATTTATCATTTATTATTTACGCTAAATGCACCTAACAATGTACATTTCGTACATCTTTAGATATTCTATTTTATGAATTGTGATGCGAAAAGCTTGCTGCTTAAGCATTTTTAGTACAATATGTTATACAAAACTGAATACATATAGTTATATGAGAGGATATCAGAAATTTACTTGCCCATTTTTGAATTCTCTACAATTTTATTTTTTTTTAATAATTTTGGAAATATTTCAAATGATGTACTCGAGAATCTCCTAAATTATAACCTAAATCTTCATTGTAAAAATCTAAATGTTCTAGATTGTAATATCCCAAGGAACTTAATATAACATCTTTTATTTATATACTTTTCCTATCATCATAGTTGAAGAATCTTTAGCATTAACTATATGAAACACATTCTTCTGGAATCTTTTACTAATAGGCACATCTGGTGGATGATTGCTCGATTATCCAAGATGCTATTTCCTCCTTGTGAAATCTCATTTTTAAATTTCATTATCCACATTCAATTTTTTTTATTATTTATTCTGCATCTTAATATTTCTTTCGCTACTTAATTAAAATTTTATTTTCAATTTCTCAATTTTTATAAATCTAATCAAATTTTTTATATATACTCTTTTTTTATTAAAATAATGCTTTGTTTCTTAATTTATTAGATACAGTTCTGTAATGCACATAATTAGAATCTGAGAAAAATTTAATTAGAGCTAAAAAAAAGTATTGAAATTAATAATTATTAAACTACTATTTATTATTTGCTCCTATATTTTTGTTATTTGCTGCAAAGGAATCCTTACTTGCATTTTGCCAATAAATTTTTAATATTTAATTTCTAACATTTAACTTAAATTTTTTACATTAAATTTTAACTTTAAAATTTTAACATTTAATTTCTACTACATTTTTAAATGATTATTCCATTTTACCTTTTTTTTCTTTTAATTTTAATGATAAGTTATCAACAAATAATGAAAAGGAGATTCATATCAAATGAACAAAAAGTCTTTATTATTTTAGAAAAATTAAATCAGTATTGATTGCATAAATTTTTTCCATTTACATATCATACCTTCCATTCCATACCTTTGCATTGTATTCATACATTGAGAATTTGGTGTAATAGCTAGTCTTAGATGCACTCATGTTAAAACCATATCGTCTAGATTATTATGAATTGATGTGTATCTTCAACAATGATATGTTATCAGGCGTGCATAAGATAAAATGTCATAGAATATTAATTCATATATTTGTTGTTAGTATAAAATATTAATTGTCGTTAGTGTAAGATGAATAATTGATGCAATGTTTTTAACTCAAAGAAATTTCTAACTGTGATAATTTACAATTTTGGATTGGAATTGTTAACTGGGAAAATGTTTTTAATGAAGATTGTATAATAATCATATGCATATTTTAAATAGTTATTTGTTTTATTATTATAATATGTGTAGAAGGGAATGTAGTTACTAATCATAAGCTCATTCTGAAATATTTGTTTTTTTATTAGTAGAATGCCACTTCATACCAGATGTTAAATATCACTATTCATATTTTAGCACATTGTACCTGGTGCCTAACTAATTGAAAAGTAACTGCCTTTTTTTTTTTTTATCTGTTTGTGTTTGTATTTTTACAATAAATTATATTTTAATCTGACTTTATGATGAAAATTTTATTATTTAAATTTGGCTTAAATAATGATTATATTGTTCATATTGATATATATGTTTATTCATGTTCATATTGATAAAATTATATACATCCACATCTATTTTATGAGAACTTTCTTCAAAAAAATTTAGTATAAATTTTCTTTCCTTTTAATTTTTTCTGAACTATAATCTTTATAAAGAACTTATTTTGATTAGAAATAAAATGCAATAATTTTAAAATAATAAGATACTATTATGACCTTTTATATGATTAACATTAATTCAATTTTTATATAAACCTTTTTTTTTTTTACACATGTAAATACTGTATCAAAAAAAATTTTATATTTAATTGTAATTTATTCATACAGAAATAAAAACAGCAACAGCAAAAATAATTAAAAAGGAAAACTCTTGCAATTTCACTTGAAAAGTCAATTTTTATATAAGCACTAAAAATAATAATTTTAAGTAGCAGTGCATGGAGTAAGTATATATATATATATGTATAAGAGCACAGCATAAAGTACTGACAAGGAATAAGCAAGTTCCATGACCATTTTGCAGAGAAAAGCCATCACTAGTATTTGCAACACTAGAATTGTATAACAAACCATAATAATAACTATATAAATAAGTGTCTCACTTTCAGATCTCTCAAAAGCAGAAGAAATTGTTCAATTTCTGAAGTGCACATAAACTGAAGCAAGGAAATTGAAAATCAGTAGACAAATACAAAGATTAAAAGGTTGAATGACAAGAACTGTATTGACAGATCAAAAAAGAAAGAAAAAAATTACAAAAACAGGGTATGAAGCATGTTGTTCTAAAATCCATAAAACCCCCAAAAAATTATTAAAACCAAAACAAAATGCTTAAAATACTGAAAAGATATTAATTATAACATTGAGAGGTTAGGTGTATCATGTAATAAGTATTCAATTATAACATATTGATGATAACTTTAAGTCACACACACCACATGATGTTATAAAGCATGTTATTTCTGCTTGCTAGATTATTGGATTGAAGTCAAATACATATCTAGTGATGTATTCTGATAACATGGAACAGACAGAATAACTAGAGTAGATAAGATTCAAAATGAAGAGGGAAAAAACGATTTGGCAGTGTAGCCTATTTATGAAGCAAAAAATGAGTCATTTGATAAAACGACACTGTCTCAAAATAATTATATATGAATAATTTAGTAAGTGTAGTATGAAAAGTAGAATTTTACTATTTAATTAAAAGCATATTGCATCAAAACAACTTTTAGGAAGTTTTTAAAAACTATTTTAACTTGCAATTTTAAAATAACTATACAAATATTTATATATTTTCATTTTAAAAAAAATTTCAGGCGAATAAATGAAGACATAAAAAACATTTGTACATGTGAAAATTTATTGTCGCAATTTGAAGTGGTTTTAAGAATGAAAGTGTATGAGTAGTTTTAGGTGCTTTTCAGTATATTTGGTGAAATAAATATTCAATTTGAAATTAAACACTTAGAAATGGGGAGGAGACTTATTTCTGAAAGGAAACAAATTTAACAACTTTTTTAAGAAAGTATAACCAAATTTTAAATTTGTTTGGTAGACCTTGTACCATTCAGCCAATAAAAACAGATTTGTTTCTTTTTCAACGATTCTTAATCATACAAACACAGTCATCTATTGCAAGTGAGAGAAAACATGAGTTCATGACTGAAGGATAGTGGTGTGTTTTGGGGTTTTGCCGTGCTACGGTCATTTTTGTTTGCACACTTTATGTTAATTAGACTGGGACCTACAGTTTAACGTGGATTCCGAACCATTAACAAATATCCATGCTCCTGCCAGGATTCGAACCTGAAGCCTGTGGTGCTAACGGCCTGAGCACTAGCCAATTGGCCATCAGGCCGCGATAATGGTATGGAGAAAAGCAAAGAAATATTTACAATTAATCTTCTAAACAGTAAAATATGAAAGAGGTTCTTTATTGTTTGGAGTTATATGAGTGAGTCTGTAGGAAAGTTAGTCATTCTGGCTTTATTAGGGATTGCCTGTATTCGCTATCACTCCTAAATCACAAAATAATTGAAGCAAAAATTACCAAAAAATTTTTGTTTTTCTCACATTAGATATTTCTTCTGCTTGTGACTCGGTTTGAAGCTGGACTTATTAATAAAATCTTACAGGTAGGCATACAGGGTACCGCTGCAAAATCAATTTACAATTTCATCAAACTCTTGAGTCGATGAAATTATTTTCCCTTTGTGGGGGACAGCATTGTAGTGTTCTCAGTGATTTTCTTTCTACAATCTATACGAGAGGTATTTTCCGGATTATCCTTGCTCACACAGAATTTTTATTATATGCAGATGATATCTTTCTTTTTAGGCAGTGATAAAAGTCTTGAAAAATTGCTTGTCAATCTTCAAATAACCCGTCATAAAATCACTCAATTGTGCGAAACATGGAAATTCCATTTCAACCTAAAAAGTGCGAAGCGCTGAATTTTTATAATAAAAAAACAACAGCCAGCTCAACATCTGCAAATTTACTGCATACACATCCCTTGGAAACAACACACCCGTATTTTAAGCATCATTTTCTCTCAAAATATCTCTTTCCAACTGCACATCCTGTACCTTAAAAGGAAAGTAATTAAAAGATTGAATGATTTAAAGCAATTGTGGCTAATTCATGGGGTTGTCGGTCTTGGCATTTAATTCAAATAGCTAATTCCATTATTCGTAACTTACTTGAATAGTATAGAGCCCCTATCTTTATCTCATCCAACCATTGCGACTTCCAAACACTTTAAATCATCTTGCTTTACATTTTGCAACAGGTCTTCAGAAGTGGATACCAATGTCCATTTTATTAAAAGAAATCGTTCAACTTTCTTTGTTTCAAAAGCAGTATACACTTGCAGAGCACGTTTTTCTCAAACATATATCTTTTGATCTCTCTTCAATTATCTTCGCTCTGGAAATCAAATTCCAAGGTTGAAACGTCCCATTTCTCATCAGTTTTTTTTTTTTTTTTTTTTTTTGATATTTTTCTAGAAAACTTAAACATTCAACCTTCCAATTTGATTCCCAATTTTCCTCTTGTTAGTTGGAACTCAAACATCGCATTTCCTCTCAAAATTTTCAAACCAAAGTTGCCCCATTATGTCACCAAACACATTTTTGAACGACGACGACGATTTGCCAGATTAACGGAGAACCTTGGTTGCTTAGCAACCTCTATCTCCTGTTTTGTGAGTGAGGGAAATTTCTTAAGCTTTAAGCCTATTGATTAGATAGAAAAAAATAATATTATATTTTTGAACAATACAAAAACGAACATTTGAAGTATTGGATTATTTTAGCCTCTGATGCCACTAAGGCAGATCTTAAACATTCAATAACAGTAATCAATTACTTTTCACGAGGGTCTTCATTAGGATAGATTTCAAAGTACAACAGTATTTTTGCAGTAGAAGACCTTGCAATCCTTTTCAACTTATGTTCCCTCATTTCATAAATATATTGTCCTCACAGACAGTCAATCATTTCTACAGGCAGTACAGAATTGCAATATCCGTTACAATCGTATCATCCAGTTCCTTCGTAATAAACTTTTAAGATATTTGCAATAGCATTTTATTTATCGAATTCATCTGGTCCTCAGAGCACGTTGTTATTACAAAGAATGAAGTGGCAGATTCTCGCGCAAAATTGACAGCAGATAAAATAATATCTCATTGGATATTATGTTTCAACCAAAAAGAAACCACAAATAAAAGCAGCAGAAAAGTGGAGAGGTGTCAAATATGCTCAGGAATCCAGTCCTTTGGACAGTATTAAACCATCCTACTCTTCAAAAAGAAAACATTCTCATATCCACGTTTCCCACAAAGATATATCTTTCTAATTCTTAACTCCATAAGTTTGGCCTGACTTCATCTCCCTTATACCGCCTATCTGCAAAAACAGTTGAACACATTTTGTTTCAGTGCGTAAAATATGCAGAACCAAGAAACAAACTGCAAAGTGCTTTCAAATATAAAGTTTTCTCTTATGCTTAAATATTTGAGATGTCAGAGGATGCATATTATAAGAGAGCAATGATTCTTCCAGTTTTTGCGAAAAGTCTTGTAACTTTGTAATCTGCGGAGTAGCCCACTTTTTTTATCTCTAGGGATTATTACTTTTTGTTCACTTTTATTTCAAATGCTAGTCGTATTTCATATTTTTTTTTATCACCGTTCAACTGTTGAAAATATTACGGTCTATTTGATCAGTTATTTTATCATTTTTCTTATATTTATTGATCTTATTTATTTTCTTTTGGTTACCAGAAAGTATGGGCAATGATTCCTTTCTTTTAAAATTGAATTTATAATCTATCATAGGCAATGAAATCAAGAATTTCGAGTTTTAGTGTAGTTCCTTTATAAAGGTTTCATGTTCACTTTTGTCAAATTTTTTTATCTCTGGTATTTTAACAGCATTTGGTTAAAATGAGACAAAACAGAATCAGCGAGCATAAGCTAATGTTAGTGAAGGACGAAATAAATTGTTTGAAGAAGAAACTCTGATGCAATTTTAAATTTCGAATTGTGAAGATGACCAGCGAGGAAAGAATATATATCATCACCGATCAGTCCCGATGGGGAGCTTATGGTAAAAGCAGATATTCCGGAAGTAGGAATGGGAGTTACTGATGAGGAAATAAATGCAAAGGAAATATGTCAGCAACTTTCAAGTTTGAAATGCGAAATTGCAGGTTTGGATGCTCACTTGCAATATAATATTGTTCTGAAGAATACAAAACAAAAGTTCCTTATTAACCGAACAAAACAAAACTATGCCGAACAAAAGTTCCTGAAGACTCCAAATGCATATCTAAAATATGGACAGATATGTAATGATATTCTATGTATTCAACAAACGTTCGACATCCAGAGGAGTAAGCTGCACTTTGAATTTTGGCCAGTTGTTAATTGTAATATACATGATTTTACTCATAAATCTAATGAAAATATCGTATATATTATTTCTGATAACTTTCATATTGATATTGTTTCTAAAATTGTTATTATAATGTATATAACTCCGCGAAAATTAATTCTAGAGTAAACAATGTAAATAATTCTATTGCTATTGATAATACTTATAAAACTGCTAAAGTTAATCCTTATGTAAATACTAATAATAATTCAAATGGTACTAACATTAATAATGTTAACAACATTGATGTTAAGCGTAATATAAAAACTGGAAATTGAGCAAAGGCTGTTAAGAGAGCTGCTGATGACATCATTAAACCAGCAAAATTGATTAATAATATAATATTGGTTTCATTAAACCTGGAAGAAAACAAACAGCTTAAACTAAAGATGATCATTTACTATTCAGAATTCCTATAGTTGATAGACTTGCTAACATGGAAGAAGAATCAACCTCTCAAGAGCAATCCCAAGATACTGATGATCAACCAGCTACAAAACCTCCACCAATAATGCTTTCTCAAACAGCTAATTATACTCAAGCACTTCAAGAAATTCATAGAAAATATCCTAAGACTGAAGATAAAGGTCACATAAAAAAAATTTCCGAAAATGAAGAATCCTATAGGAAAATAATCACGTATCTAAATAATTCAATATAATAATATTACATCATCAGGCCCAGGAATGAAAGGCTACTTAAAATAGTTATATAAAGTTTACCAGTTGATACTAATATCGAAGATATCAAATATCAATATGGAGAAATCATCATTGTTGAATAAAGATGTCGAGTGCCTGAACGCGAAACGTTCATCTACTCAATGGTATGTGAAGGCAGTAGGAAAGAAAAGTCATGATAAATAGATAATAGTAATAGTATGATTTGAGAGGAAAAAAAGAAGAAAGTAAGACAAATGTAAATCATCGGGGATGGAAACGTGACAAGAAATTTATGATCAGTAAATATGCGTTGAAGTAAAATATCTAAAAAGCGATAAGTGAGCAGGAAATTATGGTGGTTTGAGGCTTCGATTCCATTTAGAAGTAGAGAAAGGATACTTGTATTTTCCATTCAATTGCGTAAATATAATTTGTGCCTTGATGAGAGGGTTTTCATGAGTCGCAATGGTATTGAAGAAATTTCTAGAAAGTTTAGTAATATAGTTGTCAATAGAATCAATTTTTAAATCTTGATGAATTGTAGAGTTGCGGACAAACCAGGGTGCACTAGTGATAATTCGAAGAAGTTGGTTTTAAATAATTTGTTCAGATTTCTTGTTAGATTGTGCAGCTAGACCCCAAATTGGGGCAGCATAGGTAAGGATAGGCCTAATAACTTGTTTGTAGAGAAGAAGTTTGTTTGACAAAGTTAATTTAGAAAATTTATTAATGAGTGGTAGAGTGAGATAAAATTTTTTTCCAACATTTTTCTTTGAATTTTTGAATATGAGCTCGAAACGTAAGTTTATTGTCTATAATTAAGCCGAGATATTTAATATTAGTTGCCCATTCAATTTGTTGATCAAAAAGGGAGAGATTAATATATGGTTGTCTGGCGTGTCCTTTTCGGAAAATGATAGCTTGAGATTTAGAGACATTAATTGCGATGCGCCATTTAGTTAGCCAATCCTCTAGGATATTCAGAAAATTTGGAAGAGTATTGATGACATAAAGAACAGAAGCACCTTGGCCAAGAGCAGCAGAATCGTCAGCAAAAAGGCAAGTGGACATGTTAGTGCATTGAGGAAAGTCGTAGGTAAAGATATTGTAGAGAACAGGACTTAGCACGCTTCCTTGAGGTGTACCAGCACTAATACGACCGATTTTGGAGAATTCATTATGAAGTCGAACTTGAAAGGTTCTATTTTTAAGATAATTTATAATGATAAGTGTGATCCAAGTTGGAAATTGAAGTTTGATCATTTTGTAGATCAGTCCATTGTGCCACAGTCGATCGAAAGCTTTTTTGACATCTAGAAAGACACCTCCTGTAAAAAATTTATAGTTATATCCCTCAGTGATGATATTAGTGACACGTAGAAGTTGATGACAAGTTGAGTGATGTTGACGGAATCCAAATTGTTCTGCTGGAATTATGGAATTTTTATAGCAAAAAGAAGTAATATGTTGCACTAAGAGTTTTTCGTAAAGTTTCCCTACACAGCTAAGGAGACTGATGGGCCGATAATTTTGAGGAAATTCCTATCTTGGCCAGGTTTAGGGAATATGATGATATTTGCTTTTTTCCAGATAGGAGGGAAGTAGTGATATTTAGTACAGCTGTTGTAGATTTTTGCAAGATGAGTAATGGCATTAAGGGAGAGACACATTAAGGCTTTATTTGGAATGTTGTCAGGTCCAGAAGATTGCATGTTGAGATTCTTGATTAACTTAATTATGTCAGATGGAGAAAAAAAATATTGTTATGATAATTTTGATGATCAGCTAGAAAGGAAGTTACTGTATCTTCAACATGCTCAATTTGTGAGTAATCGCAAGGTTCAGTGTTTTCTTGAAAGGAGAGTTCAAGGTTTTCAGTAAAAAAGTTCGCTTTATCAGAAGATGAGAATATAAGACCTGAGTATCCAACCAGTGGAGGAATTTTGGGATATTTTTTGGTAAAATGTTTGTTAATTTTGAAGAGAGAATTATCTTCTGGATTTAGGCCTAATAAAAATTCATTCCATGTGTCATTTTTTAATTTGTGAATCATTTGCTATATTTCTTTTTGAAGCTTGTTGAGGGATTGCTTGAACGGAGGAAACCTGGTATCTTGCCATAATTTTCGAATTCTGTTTTTTTCTCAATTTTAGAGTTGATTTCATTAGGAAGTTTTTGGTGTGGTGCACTGAGTTCTTTAGATTTGCTAGCAAGGTTGATAGCAGAAGTAACAGCATAGTTGAATTTATCAATTATTTTGTCAATATCTTGAATATTGGAGATGATTGGATTACCAGGAATGCTTTGAGAGAGAATTTTAGTAAAAATATTCCAATTGGTAGTTGAGATTATGCTATTAAGGAAGGGCGTAAATGAATTATGAGAGACTTCAACTATCACAGGGTTATGATCACTGGAAAGATCGTTGATAGAAGAAGCAGGCCCGGCGTTTAAATTTTTAAGAAGTGCGATGTCAAGAGTACTATTGCAAGGATTGTGAAGGCAGAAATATGTGGGATCATTAGGAGCAATAACATTGAATGCATTAAGATTTGTCCAATCGAAGAGAATAGAACCATTTATGTTGCTGCGTTCATTATTCCATGCAGGATGCTTGGAATTGAAGTCACCAAGTAGAGGTACTTGTTGATTGGAGTTCGCTATTGTATCAAGTTCTTGTGTGAGGAATCTACCAATTGGAGGGCGATAAATGCTAGCAACGGTAATTTTTAGGTTATAGGGAGAAATAAATTTCTCTATTAACAAAATTACTGAACTTAAAAAATTCAAGACTAAAAAAGCCCTACCAATTTTCCTTGTTGAATTAAATAGATTTATTAATCATAAGGATATCTTCAAAGTCAAAAATCTTTTCTATTTATCCATTACAATTGAAAATTTCACTAGTTGCAACTTCACCCTCCAGTGTTTCAAATATAACTTATTTGATCACTCCAGCGAAAATTGTCAGACTGGCCAGATGTCTTAAATGCTGTGAGAATCACAGAAATGGTGAATTCGTTATAAGAGAAAAACTTCCTGAGCCAAACTGTAACAACTACCAAGGCGAGTGTCATGTTGCTTCCTGAAGAGGGTGTCGAAAATTTTCAAAGCAGCAGATAAAAAAAAAAAGGACAGTTCCCTTCAAACACAACAAATCTTCCTAGATCCTTCAAATATTTTTCCAACCCAGCTCGATCCTTTCTTTAAGTTGTTTCTAGCAACACAACTAAAACGCACACTTCTGAAAAAGATCTTCCCACATCTCACCTCAGAAAAAAATTAACAAAATTTTTACATTCTGGCACTGTAATCACTTCTAAAGGAACTGCAAAATATTCTTACATCTTTTCCTTATTTTGTAAATTTGTAATATTACCGATCATGCAAAAAAACTGAAAATGATCTTGATAAACTTGGACTATTCATGCAGGCTCTCGTGACAGCCCCAGCTTCAAATCTCTAATGGGTAATACAAAAAAAAAAACTTGTTTTGATCTTCTGGAATGCAAATAGTACTTGCAATAAAAAAATTGAGTTCACTAGTTTTCTTACTAGTCACAGCCGTGATATCATGCTAATTCAAGAAACCTTCTTATCCTCTAACACAGGGGTCTCCAAACTACGGCCCGCGACAGCGAATAGCTTATTGTTGCTGTAATAAGTTGGATAAAAAAACACAGAATGATAATAACTCGGTTTTATTTACTTGCTAGTTAAAGCTTAGTGACAAGCATAATACGCAAAAAATTTAACTTAAGCATAACAACTAACAAATAATTGAAATGAATCCCACTAACATAAATTAGTAAACATCTCGCGGTTACCCTAGGCAGTTATACCTACTTATTTCCGCTTTTAACCTCTAGATGTCAAGTGTCAGGGTCGTATCGATACACACAATAGTAATTGTAGCAATTGAACCAGCAAATTTAGCAAGCGTATGCTCGCTCAGAGCGCGTACTCGGCGACTAATCTAGAAATTAAAGATAATGGCAGAAAAATTAAAACGGTTTTGGCCCTCGGTACTTACTGGAGTAAACAGTATAGCCCTAAGGCTGGAAAGTTTGAAGACCCTGCTCTAATAAAAAGTTCAATATTACTAATTATGATTGCCTCAGAAATGACAGGCATCTTCCAAAAAAATTGTGTTGCCTCAAGTGGTACTGCAATCTTTGTTAAACGCTCTCTTCCTTATCATTAAATACTTCAATCCTAATTTAAATTTTATTGAAGCTTCTATTATTTATCTTAATCTCACTGATCAAGATCCTATCATCATCGCCCCTATCTACATTCCTTGCCTCTTCTGATAATACTTTATTCACTCTTGATTTAGAAAACTTAATTCAGATTGGTTCAAATGTTATTCTTTGCGGAGATTTTAATACGAAACATTATTTGTGGAACTGTCTCGAAGTACTAATCTAATCAATTTCTATAATAATACTTTTACTGTAATACTCTGTAATAATTTTTTTACTTTAATCTTATCAATTTCTTTAATCACAATCCTATCAAATTTGCTTTCAACTTTAATTATGACATTCCTCTAAATTATTGTTCTCATAATATTGATTGTGTTTATATATAAAGTATTTCTCAATAATGCTATTAAATTATCTTTTGCCCAAATTTGTAATGTAAGGATTTATATAATGAAATTTATTATTTTACTAATTGCATTACTAATGCTTTCCAAAGTGCTACTAAAACCTTTCCTGAAGCTAATAAACAATGGATTCATTCAAATATGAAAAATTTTATTAAACTTAGAAAAAAAAGCAAACAAGTAATATAAAAAAAAATTAAAGTCAATTACTACTTTTTTTTCATTATATTACAAAAAGTCCTTTATAAATAATTTTCATTCATTTCTTTAAGTTTATCTGGCCCATCTATTGGTAGATACATGCAACTTAAATCTAAAAAAAACTAAAATTAATTAATTAAATTTAATTACTGAATTAATATTTGAAAAAACTGTATTAACATCAAGTGTTATCCAATACAAGTTCAAAAAAAAATGTGTTTGAACTTGAGTGGATGAATGCAAAGTATTCTATGAACGATTGAAAATTTGAACACGATATATATAGAGAGAGTGTGAGTTAATAGAAGGAATTGAAAAAGAAATTGCAGCTTCCCTTAAACCAGCCTTAATAATAGATTTAACTAAAATATTAGAAAAGCTTCTCAAAAGTTTTCAAATAAAAAATCTAAAGAGAAATTGCTAGAACTTAAGCCGGAAGATAGTTCACTATGGGATTTGCTAAAATACTTAAGACCAACGCACCTAACGGGATACGGATGCACCTGTTACGGAGTACCTGTGGGGTAAATATATCCCTAAAACCTCCATATAATCAAATTATTAAAAATTACATTTATGTCTTAAACTTCTATAAAGGTAGGTAAAAATAATAAGCTTTTTTTTTTTAAAAAAAAGATAAAGAAAATTAACCTAAAATATTAAAATTAATCAATTTAAATTAAATTAGACAGGTACAATTAGGAGTCCGAATCTCGTATCCCCCCCCAAAAAAAAATTAAAAACGCGAGATCATTGCTGAACAAGTTGGAGCAGAAGCGGGAGTGAGCCAATGGGCGATAGCTTCTCTTTCTAAAAGGAGGGATAAAAGGTAGATAGTGTGGCCGTAATGATTGAGGAATTGAACACTAGATGGCACCATGAGAACTCCAATCCAATTTCGACGAAAACTTTGATCTTGCGTAATTCTCTTGAATTATCGTAGATAGAACATTTGTGGAATGTGAGGGCTACATAATAATTTGCATAAAAATGAAAATTTTTTAAATTAAAATTAAAAGCACTTAAAAACAAAGATAGGAATAATAATCAAAATAAAATAAAAGGATTAGATAATAAAGTATTTATATTTTCAATACACCTAAGGTTGCACATTTAAATGGACCGATTTCTATTACTCCATCGGATAAAGATAAGGTTAAAGTTATTGCTAAAGTCTTTGCAAATCACTTCCAGATTAATTCTGCTCATAATGAAGAAATGGATATTAAATTATGTAGAATATTAAAAAATAACATCCATATCTATGGAGAGAAATGGATGTTAATGGAACTATTTCTAACTTTAATTTTCAAGTTCATGATTATGCTCATACTACTACTAACCCTTCAGACATTGTTTCTCTTATTAATAAACTTAATATTAAAAAAGCCCCACGATTAGTCAATATTAATAATAAAATGATTAAACACTTTCCTTCTGTCACTATTATCTCTATCACCTACTTAGTTAATAAGATTTTTGAACTAAATTATTTTTCCATTGCTTGGAAAGCTGCTGCTGTAATTCCTATTCTCAAACCTGAAAATGAGCCCACTCACCCAAATAGCTAAATACCTATTCACTTGTTTTCCTCGGATATGGATACGGACGTACCTGTGGGGTAAATTTATTTTCCTCTGTCAGTAAAATTACTGAAGCAATCATTTATAAAATTTCCAATATTTTCGTTACTGAAAAGAATGTTTTAAATCCAGAACAATTTGGCTTCAGGAAAAACCTTTCTACCATACATCAACTTCTACGATTATTTGTGGATTCCAAAATAAATATTGTACGGTTGGGTTTTTTCCCCCATATTCAAAACGCTTTCGATAGATTTTGTATAAACGGATTAATTTATAAACTTATTATTCTTAATTTCCTTCCACACTTGATTAAACTTATACGCTCCTATCTTACTCATAGAACTTTCGCTGTTAAAGTTAACTGAACTCTCTCTTCTATTAAAAATATTTTGGTAGGTACTCCACAAAGTAGTAAACATTTACCACTGCCTTTCTGTATTTTTATTGTTGGCATACCTACTAATCCTAAAATTCTAATTGCTGTTTACGCTGATGACACTGCTACCCTTTGCAAAAATGGAAACCCTAAATTCTCTAAACTGTATCCTCTTATTAATAGAAATTCAACTCCGACCAGTGATAATAAACTTCTTTTTATATACAGCCGTCCTCCATCCTATCCTAAGAAACCCTTGCTCGGTTTGATCTTATGCGGCTAAATCTAATCTTAAAACTATTGAAACCTTACAAAACATAACTGTAGTAATCTCGAAATTAAATATACATGATGATGGTATAAATTAATCCATATTACTTTAATAAAATTACAAAATACCAAAATACCAAAATAATACAAGCATGCTGCACTTAAAACAGCAACGAGTGATGCATACAGTTCGACTGCCGTTTCCCAACTGACCGGAGAGTGCTTTGCCCACCGAGGTGAGAAGATGTAAGCGACAAGATTTGACCAATCACTAGCCTCACCACGTTCGCCTGAAACCGGTTTGCAATCCGCCGCTTCGAGTTGAGCGGAACTTCATTAGGCGTAATGCTATTTCTGGCGTTTCGCTGTGAAGGGGTCGAAAAAATTTTCTCGCTTGCCGCTTGAATCTTCACGTCTCTCGCTTCGGTGGGAAGGAACCTTTCCTCCGCGTAGCGACGCACAGCAGTTTTGTATACATCCGCTTTGTTTACGTTTCTCGGTGGGATCGCTATATTATCCGCTGCTAAATGCATCAAAGACAATTGTCTAAGTGTTTGCCACCTGCATTAGAAAGAGAAAAAACCCTCTGCTAAATGGTTTATGCGTAATTCTGATCTTATTAAAGCTATTAACATTCCTTCTTTATTTGATTTTCTTAAACATATTTCTAGTAAATTCTTTAACACGCTTGATAACCTTAACAATACGGCAATCCATGAAACTGAATCGTATATTACTAATAATGTTCTTAAATGGCGCATAAAATTTTACTCTAAATTTTTCTTCTTTAGTGTTGCTGTAAATTGTTTCATGATTTCGTAAATTGATACTGGGCAATATTCATATGTTTTCAACTGTTTATTTCTTGTTATATCTGATATGGAGCCCTCACGGGCTAAATAGCTCCAAAATCTTATGCGTCAGCCGTAAATCAGCGAGCATAAATTCAAGTCAAGTATAATTTTAAACATCTATAAAAGAGAAAATGTTTTTTTTTTTTTTTTTAATTTTTTGATTGCACAAAAAAATATATGGTGAAATAACAAAATAATATGAATCTGAAAAGGTTTCCTGTTTAAAAAATAAATTTCTTAATTTCAAAACATTTAAACAAATATTGCGCAATTTTTATTTTATTGATTACGATATGTAATAGTGGAAATTTTTTAACTGTTATTGTATTATGAGAGTGAAGTTTCAGTTTCGGTTTGACTTTTATGTTTGTTTTTGGCAGATGAATATATACAACATGCAAATTGAAACGTGTGTGGCATTTATATTTGATTATACATATCTACAATAACATTATATGAGTTTTCAATTAGCGTTTGTTAATGGTGAGGAAATTTTTTATTATTTTTTGTCAACCAATTTGAGTTAAATGCAATTGAAGTAAATTCATAAGAGATCACTTAATTGCAACGATAATTTTTCTACTGTATTTTAAAAAAAATATCGCCGTGTTAGAAATGTTTAAAAATAAATCAAAAATTTTGTTTTCTAATTTACTATATATATTACTGTAAAATTTCGTTAAATTGTTTAATTATTAATGTTTTGACTGATGTTTTCATATAAAATGTCAGGACTAGTTTTTAATGATAATTATGAATTAATTTTCTTAGTATGTTAATTACAGCTTTTTTACTAACTAGTTTGCACATGTAAATGAATATATGAATAGAATCAAGAATTTGAGTTAAATTCTCAATATAAAGGAAAAAAAAATGCAGTAATTAACGTTTTTATCATTTCATGATACAAGTTCACCATTTAGGTCACTGAATCTTTCATTAATTTGCAGACTACATTAAAGCAGATAATGATTTATATTCATATTTCACATATAATTTTGTCCAAATGATATTATCATATTTTGAAATTAAATGCTTTGTTTATCAAATAAGTTTCATTAATTTATTTTGAATTTGTTTAATTAAAACTTCATTCATTTTCTCTCTAGTAGATAAGTATATTTTTATTAATATATAGTTAGTAATTTTAACATCGCTTTTTTTAATTTAAGCTGTGGTTCCAGTTTCAGCTATTATATTTATTAACACTCTCATCATTTATTCACATTTTTTAACTAGTTATAATAACTATATGCTATAAATAATTGAAAATTAATTAAGATCATAAACACTTAATTAAGTCAGCAAACCATCCGACATGACTTGATTACTAATTTTGAGATTTATGCTTACTGATGATCAAAATCTTTTAGGTGTAAATGTTTTCATTTATTTTATGTGTTTTAATATAGTAGAATAATTAACTGTTAAAATTTATTTAATGTATATAAGATTGACTTTCAGTTAAAAAAATTTCAAAAGAATAAGTCAAATTGGAGTTTCAAATTTGAATTTTGTTTTGCCGTTTCAAATGTTTATAACATTATATATATAAATTTTGGTGAAAATATGGAATTTATGTTTTGGTGTATTGGATTTCTGCCACTTCTTACAAGCATTTAACAACAACAAAAGTTCAAAACTCGTATTGCAATTTTAAATGCTCTAGAGAATTTTTCTTAATGATTTATAATTAAATACCTATTTTAATAATGTGAAAAAAAATTTAAAATTTTTTGTTAAATAAATATAATTCAGATTAAAATTATTTATCAAAACTTCTAACATTAATTGCATGTAATACATTGATATCACTAGTCTTTTTTCTTTTCAGATTACTCATCTATTATGGCATCTAGTATATTTATAGAAAACCTTCACCCTGATGTTGATGTGTTAAAACTATGCGAGATATTTGGAAAATATGGTAGAATTTTATCAGCATATATTGAGATTGATAAAAAATTAGGTTCTTTATGTAAAGGTTGTATTTGTTATGATAATTCTTCTAGTGCTTTCATGGCTGTTAAGGAATTGAATGGTAAAAACAACCGTGGTAGACCACTATATATAAAAGGTGAAAAAAAATGTAATTACAGTGCTGCAGAGGAACATTATAAAAAAATCTATGTGAAAAATATGGATCTGAATTGGGATAACTCTGATTTGATTGAAGAATTTGAAATATTTGGAGAAATTGAAGAAGCTAAAATTTCTATGACTGATGGTAAATCAAAAGGTTTTGGATTTGTCAAATTTTACAATCATTCGTCTGCTAAAAAAGCCATTGAAGTAATGCATGGTAAATTTATAAATAATAAACAACTTATAGTCGAGCCATTTACTTATAAAGAAAATTCTAAATCATCAGATGATTCTGTTAAAAAGCAGTATAATTCTTTCCAGTTAAATAACTTATTCATAAAAAATTTACCCAAAAACATGGTTGAAATTGAGTTAAGTGATCTTTTTAAAAAGTTTGGTGCCATTCAGAGTGTTAGAGTTGCTACTGACAGTGAAAATAAAAGTAAAGGGTATGGATTTGTTTGTTTTTCTAATAAAGAAATAGCAGCTAAAGCACGTGATCAGATGAATGGTATGAGTTACAAATCTCAAATTTTAGAGGTAGATTTCTACAAGAAGAAATCTAATTATGTTTCCTCATCTCGCCATTCTAATAACAAGATAAATATGTTTGATCAAGAAATAAAATCGTCCACACCATCTTTCCGAACCAGAAAAAATACAATTTTTTCCTTTTCTGGTTAATATTATTATTATTTTTTTTTTCAAATATTTGTCTAGAAAATTTTAGATTTTTTCTTTTAATAGAATCCAGCTTTTTAAAATTGTATTCATATGTTTAATTTTATCATTTTGTTTTTCCTTTTATTATACTTAATATTAAAAATGTATTGGAGCTATTACGATTAATGAGAAATGTTTATATTCCACTATTAATTTTTATCAAATTTATATTAATCATACAAAGCATGTATTTATTAATATAATTTGGAAAAAATGCAAAATATTATTTTTATGTAATGATCATGTGTTTGTTTTTATTGTCTTTAAATTAAAGAGAAATCAATCTGTAATTAATTTTTTAAATCATATATTGCATGCATATACTAAAACAATAAAAATTGTACAATGAAAAATGTTACTATTAAGCATCAATTATCAGGAAATAATTAAGAATTATTTTATTGCAATAAAATGTTTTTAGAGTAGAAATGTCTTTAATTTGCTTGATATTTCAATGGCTTTTGAAGCAATATTCCCTATAAAAATTATTTATAAAGGGTTATGCAGTTATATAGAGCTGTTATAAATAATAAATTATCGAAAAATAAATATTAAAATTTTTGTTTTGCTGACTTTCAATATTTTGTTTTCTTTTATCATTTAAATTATTATTTTTTAAAAAAAATATTACTTATAAAAAAAATTATATTGAAAATTAATTTTAATATGATCATTTTTATGAGCCAATAATGCTTATTTGTTAATTTGATTTACTATAATTTTAACTTATTCCATTCTCATTATTTATACTTATTATACTGATTTTGTTTTTGTAGAAAAACATATTATTTTTGATATGCTATTAAAATATTTTTAGACATAATGTAATACATTTATAATACATTTTAATAAATGAAAATATATTGGTTGTAAATATATTATTTATTAGCTCTTAATACATTGTATAAAATTCATTATTTCAAGGATTCATAGCGTATAAGCACTGACAGCTATGAAATTTAATGTTTTCTAAGGTTTGGTAAATTTAATGGTTTGTCTTGTACTGTACCGTTTTTGTGCTGGTTAAATAATTGCAAAGTCTTGACATTAATAAAGACCCCTCTGCTATCTTTATTTTTTATCAATTTGTTTGTGACTAATCCTCAATGTCCTGCAGTTCGGGATGGATATCCCATGAGTGATCTACTCATGGATGGAGGAAAAGGGGCGGCTTCTGTTGTGATGAAGCACCCGTAGGTAGAAGTCTGACTTTTGCTCTGTGACGCTCTTACAGTCATATGAGACCGGGACTTACGGCTTAAGGTAGATTCCGAACCACTACAAACATCCATGGCACTGCCGGGACTCGAACACGAAACCTGTGGTACCAAGCGTCTGAGCACTAGCCACTCGACCATTCAGGCCCATCTTATCAGTGAAATGCAGATATAGATGCTTCAAGTTACGTAATTTATATTGAATATTATTTTATTATTAGCTGCCATTATTTGGTATAACTAATTTGATAAGTTATACTCCAGATAATCTGTTAAAAGGTTATCTTTTAAACCCCACAAGTTGATTTGTGCAAACATTAATTTTGATCTACTCTAGCTTAATATAAGGCAAACACTAGTTTACTTCCGATATCTTACATCTAACTAATCATTCTATTGTAATTTTATGTTGTTTTACTGACATTTGACCCAGTGTTCTTCAATATCCTAAAAAGTTGGTAAGGTGACACATGTTACTTATTTCTTATTACTGTTTGCATGTACTTTATTTTTTCATAATTAGTAAAAATGAAGCATTTTAATTATTTGATTGGCTGAATTCATGTAATAAAAATAAACAAAACAGGATATTAACCTATTGATAATAATTCTAACAATGCATATTTTCAATTTTAGTAAACAAAAAAAATTTTTTTTCTGAAATAGATTGTATTTTTTGGAAAAAAAAAACCCTGATTTATTAAAGGGTTATTATGATACCACAACTATATTCTAATAACATTTTGAATCACAAGATCTACAAAACAAGATTTGGGAATGGGAGAAGAAATCGTTTGGAATTGATTTAAATTAAATTATATTGAAAAAAGGAAAGCGTAATTAATACATACTTGTATTGTGAAGAAAAAAATCTATTTAATACCGATTTTTCAAAATTAGGCAAAAAGTTACTACAATCAGTAATTAAAAAAAATTATTTAGAATTAAGAATATCTGTCCTAAAATAATATTTTTATATATAAATATTATTTATTTCAATATAATTTTATATATATAGCCCTCATCAATATCACGTTTAGTTCTATAAAATATATTACTATGCTAGTGGCAACATGGCCAGAATATTAACCTGACTTAAGAAGCTATGCTTTTGTATATTTGTTACATTGAAAGATAATTCATTTTTTTTATTAGAAAAGGAAGCCTGGGAATTTTTATCCAAGAGTAATTTTGGTACTTACGTACTAACGGTACCTTGGCGACAATTAGTGAAAACGCGCCAACCGCTGCTACAGATTTGGCGGTTTTTAAGTGGCGCCAATCCACACTTAAAAAACAATCAAAACGCTTTCAAAATATTTTTTATTCAAAACAATAAAATATATAAAACACTTCATTTAAAATCAAAACAATAAAATATATAAAACACTTCATTTAAAATCAAAACGATTTAAAAATGCCGACCACAACGATTTTTACGTTTAGTAAACAAACTCTCATCAATTTCCACAATGAAATCTGGTCCACCTACCTTTTTTTTTGGTTTATTCACCATATCCAAGACACATAATTCACGCATGTAATTGTTCCAATCTATAACAGTTTTATCCGATATATCAAGTTGCTTTTCACAAAATTTAATCGACGTCAACTCCTCGCACCAGCAGTACATGAATCTCAAAGCTGTACGAAATGGAATTCTGCTTCCTTTAAACCAGTTGTCTTTCCGGAATCCCACACGATGAGCACACTGACTGAAATTGCATTTCCAAAATTTACGTTCACCAAAATAAAGTTTCATGTCATGGGAATTGGGACATTTTCGTTGTTTTGGTAAAATATTTCGCTCCTGGAAAAATAAAATTGCATCGTTCTCCGTTTCTGGCAAATCCCAAATACGCATTTTCCTATCACAACAATATGGCGTCGAAACAGCCGTTAAGATTGCCGCCACTTAAAAAGCGCCAAATCTGCAGGGGCTACTGTATTGGCGCCACTGAAAAACCGCCAAATCTGCAGGGGTTCCATTGGCGACACTTAAAAACGCCAAGGTACCGTTAGTACGTAAATACCCAATTTTTTTATTCAACAACGAAAATTTTTTTTATTTGGGAGCTCATCCATGTGGCAATAAGGAACCGATGCTTAACGTAAACAAATGCTTTTATAAATAACTAAAAATAGTTCTAGGTATGCAACAAAGTTCAAGACTTGATGTGTTGCAACAAGTGATATATCACACAAATGTATAAAAATATTATTCAAATAAGAGGTGGATGATCTGGTTTTATTTACATTTTGATGGTGCTATGCACATAAGAGCCTAGGAATCCACTAGTATCAGACTGACAATTCAAAACTGAAGCCATTACAGACAGAAATTAACTTTTTGTTAAAAATGCTTGATCATCAGATGGCGGCACTGGTGGTCTTTGGGAAAGGGAATTTATCAATTTTCTTACAGCCATTGTGATTATGGAACTGCATTCCTATTTTTTTTAAATTAATATAATTTTTCTGGTTTTCCCTTTGACAAGCTACATTTCTTGGAATTGAGAGTAACCAAGGGTATCCAATTGTCTCCTTAGATTAAGAATTGTTCAGTTCATAATTTTGAACTTCAAACTTTATTAATTAATGTCAGACATGATTATTTTTCCTTTTATAATGAACATGAATGAATCTGTATGTTTTTGTAACATTACCAATAAAACTGCACACCTCATAATTTTGAAAATTAAACTTAAAAAAAAATTGGCACTATTTACAACATGGGTTAATTGATATGCATCACCTGATATACATTATAATTTTAATAAATTGATATAGATTCAGCAAAATAACTAATGGTGGGTAACTTACACTCAAGAGCCAAAACATTATGACCACCCCTACATTTTGCAATGAACTCGCCTGGATGACGTGATCAGGTGGAAGTGGCACTTAACTGGTATTAAGTGTTGGTATTAATCCATGTCAAGGCAGGTTGAAGTTGTGTTGCGTGCCAAAGGTGGGCCAACTAGTTATTGACAGGTGGTCATAATGTTTTGGCTCTTGAGTGTATATTTTTAAGTGACACCAGTAAAGTTAGTGGTAAATATTGCTAAATACTTACAAGCATTTAATACATACACTGAAAATAAAAAAAAATTCAACATAAATAAGAAATGATTAAGCAGCATAGAATAGATTTTCTGTGGTATGTTGATTTTTTTATACACATCTGACATCTCTTTTCTTACAGTTGCAAATTTTTTAAATGTAACTTTCATGCCATTGTTTGCTGTGTTTAATATCATCTGTGCAACTTTTGCAACACTCAAGTCATTTTTTTTTACAGTCTTCAAATTTTTTTGTTGCCTCATTCAGCAACAGATGGGAGGCTTCTTGTTTCTTCAGAAATTCTTCCTTACTGGAAGATAAATTAAATTAGATCTGGTCTAAATTAGACGAATTTCTGCCCAGGCTTTTTTTTCCCCACAAAATTCATATCTTGCATAGCAGAAATTTTTGACATCAATGTCTAATTTTTTAAAGTAGTTTTTGCAGACTCTCAAAGCTTTAATGTCAGCATCAGAGAGCGCTCCTTGCATCAATAACAATATGATTATTGGTTGAGAACCCCCTTTCGGGAATCAAATTGCCATGAGACAAACTCAAGCATGATTTAGCCAATTTGGTTAAATTAGGATATTTCATTGCCCCAATATCATCTTTCCTATTAGCAACAGTTGACCAATATTTGCATATATCAAGATCTCTCCTGTAATCTTATATTTCTTTATAGAAATCTTTGCACATTGTTAAATACTTGGACTACGATAATCACAGTCTGTGTCATTTTGATGACCCAAGTCATTCTTTCTCCAATGCATCTTTAGCTTTTATACTATTTTGTAGGATAAGGGGTAAAGGATAAACTTTTGTTGTAGGTATTTTGCTATTTAAAAGTAGCAGCTACAGATATCATACAGAAAATCTTTATTGTCAGGGTACTTAAGATTTTTTGAAACTGCAGAATCAACATCAATCCTTTTGAGAGAAATCAAATTGTCTGCATCTTTACTCTTAATGTTCGAGAGAAACAGTCTCTCCTTTTTATCAATAATTTCTTGTTTCAAAAACTCAAACATAACAGTTCATTTTGCTTATCATAAAGAATAAGATAACAGGAACCCCTTTTTGAAAGATGGCCTAATAGGTTGAGAAAATATTGGCAATAAAAACAACAAATTAAGGTACAAGAGATCATCTGATTATTTTTAAAAAGTTACTAATGATGTCATACTTATTACGAGGTTTTAAATTTGATTTTGGTAAAAATTGCAAAAAGTAATTCTTTAAAGCATTGTAAAGTATTCAAGTAATCTTTTCATCAAGGTCTGTATATATTACACAGATATGTCAGAAATCAGTCATTGAAATTACTTTATAAGTGAAAAAAAAACCAAGAATTTGTAATGAAGTTATACACGTGATATTTGGTAAAAATAAAAACTTAAACAATAAAAAAATTACAAAATAAGAATTTTATTTGGTGCTATTACACTATTTGAAATTGTGATAATATCAAATTAATATTAATAAATGACAACTTTTTACATGAACATTTATATTTTATAATGCATACATCCTAACAATATGACATGAGTGAAACACATTTTCTTTTTTAAGTATACACAAAAAGCCGGCTTCAAGTGAATCTTTTCAATATCTTGGTCAATTTTTAATGGTTTTTATGTTTATCGGTAGTGGAGGAAAAGGGGAGCATAAGTGGCAAATACACAAGCCATTACTTTCTGATCAAATGACTATTGCAACACATTTTACATCAACAAAGATGTACATTTGCAGCTATAGCTAACATTTATAATATCGAGTAATACAGCAATTAAAAAAGTATGCAAATTTTCATTAAAACAGGCTTAATTTAGAAATACTTTTAAAATTATTGCTACCACTATTTGTGTAGATGTTAGTTACAAAAGATAATTTAATGCAGAGAACAAGTATATATTTTAAGAGCAAAAAACTCTAAGTCAATCAATATATATAACAAAAACTTATACACATCAATATTAAATTCATGTATTAAACTCCATTGTTCTTTTATTAAATTGAAGAATTTATGTGTGATGAATTATTGAATTTGATTAAAAGTTAATTCATTAATTAATAAAAAAATTTAATAAAATTTTTATTTTTCGTAAAAGCTGATGCTATTTTTCAAAATTGATGGAATTTTTTTTAACAGTACAAAGTTGGAAAAGTAATTTAAAAAAAGGTGTTTTATTATCTATAAAAGTATTATTTTTTTCTGCAATCAATTTAAAATTTTATTATTATTTGCATATGGAGAATTTTTAGTAGTTGGCATCTCTAAATCTATGTATTTGTATGACTATATACATTATGATATTTTACACAATGAATGTATTATTCTTCATTAGTTACATTCAGGACTTCTAGACTGTGATCTACTAACAGATTTATGTTGACTTTCACTCTTTGAATTCGTTTCTTTAATGGGAGAAGCAGATTTAAATCCAATCGACAATCTTGAATGAGACAAGACAGGAGACTTTGATAAAGATTTGCTTGCATTTCTATTTGTTGTACGACGAGGGCTTCGAGAACGACTATGGCTGTGGCTAAGACTGTGGGAATCATTGCGATTACGGCAAGGGAAAGGAGAATGGCTACGACTCTGATGAGGACTATGAGAATGACTTGAACTTCTAGAACGTGACATGGAATTAGATCTTGAATAAGACCTGTAACATTTATCAAAAATAAATAACAATAATAGAAAAGGTTATAAAAAGATTTCTTATAAATGAATAAAAAAGTTTTTTTACATTTACTAACTACTTTTTTCCTTTTTTAAATATTACTTAAATAAAGTGCTTATTATTAAATTAACAAAGAAATAGGAAAGGATTTTGAAAAGTTAATGGTTTATCCTTAGTTCTACTTTTAAGGAACAAAGAATTTATTGTTTATTTATTTTTTGTTTATGTACTCATTTCAATTGAAAATTCACTAAGCCATACAAATTAGAAAAAGAGTATATACATATAAAACAACAATAATGTCCATATTTATAGCAGTACCAAATAAGTTTTGCATCAAAAGATTTCATATTTTCAAAGGATAAAAGTGTTTTTTTTTCCCGTTACATGTTTAAATGAGTTCCTATGTAATTTGCCATCACATTTTACATTCAATTTTCTATAGGTTAGTGACTTATAGCCTGATTTTGAAGTCTACTGTTCACAATAATAGATATGAATGCAAATAATAATATATATCGACTGATATTACATAAATATTAAGACGTAATTTTATAACTCTGGTTAAATTTAAATTTTTTTTTCTTTTGAAATATTGAAAATATTTCCGATTTTTAATCTAAAGGGGATCATATGATTAAGTATGAATTTAAGCAGCAGTATCTAACTAATCTTTTCTTTATCTTTCTTGAGAAAATAATAGATAAAAAAAAGTCTCCAGACATCTTAAATCAAATTTATTAACTTCCTGTGATCTTGCCATTCACCCTCCAATCTACCGAAATTGTTTAAGCCTTTTCAACTGATTTCTTAGCCAATACAAAGCATCACAATACATTTCTACATAAATTTTGGCCAACAAATCCAGATAATTTCAGTATTCTTTTTATTCGCTCTTAATATTCATGCTGTTTCATTTGAACTCTGCCTCTTTCCCTATTTCTTTCTTTCCAAGATCCCATTTATTTTAGAATGAGTGTAAAAGATTAAATTTAAAGTTTTCTCTTAATTATCACATTTTTAAACTTCTTACCTCTCTCTTTTACTCATAGAGCAAATGATTCTCCGATACCCATTTCTTTATTTTTACAATTACTAATGGTGCTTATAATTAATATGCTATTTAAATTATGGAGGCTAGGGGTCCATTTCAAGGACTCTTAAGTACTACCAACTTTCCCTGCTGGATTCCTCAACACATTTTTTTCTCCTCTGAATTATTTAATACTATTGAGTCATTTTGATGTGCCATTGAAAGAAGAAAAAAATCAAGTTATTATTCGAACAATATCTTATGAATATTTTTTCTAGCAGCATTTTCTTCTTCATTTGGCAAATGCCTTGAACATCTCTTTTTAAATAAAATAATGTTTTCCGAAAACTTTTTAACTTACTGTTTCTCTTATCAAGAATGAAATACATCAGTAAACTGAAACTAGTTATTTTTGTATAAATCAATTTTTCTTGTTTATTTTAAAAGTTTCTCTGTAATAAATTGCTTGTTTTCATTTTAGAAAAACAAGAAAAGTATTCAATTTAATTAGCATAATTTTGAGACAATATAAATATTAATCTGAAAAAATAAAGTACCTTCTATTATCATGACTTGGATGATCTATAGTAAGATGAATCCTTCGACCATTCAATTTACCACCATTCAATTTTTTATAAGCATTTTTCATATCAGAATAGCTTGCAAATTCAACAACACTAAAAGGAAAATAAACAAACAAAATTAATTAATGAAAGAATGATTAAAATTTTTTACAAAATTAAAATACAAAATGCTTTTTGTTAATGACAAATAATTTTTAAAAGAAATCTGTAAAACAATAAATTTTGAACAAAGATATTTAGTTTACAATACTAAATTTAGAATTTAATGCAAGAACAAAATGCATAACAGCAATCTTAAAAAATAAAAATCTATAGAATACCAAAGGACTTCATAAAAAAAAAACTCATGAAAGAAATTAAAAAAATACAGATTCCAGTGAAGATATCCAATATTGAGAGTGATAAGGACACAAAACCCCCATCTCCTCAAAACAATACCCACATATCTTATGGCTAATAGAATAAGTAAATTTATTTCCATTTTGGAAAGTGATATAAAAAAATGAGAGAATTAATGTCCATTTTTTGTATGATTGTAAATGTGCCTTAGTTTGCTTTTTCCTTTCATGTGCTAATAAATATTGCTAGCATGACACTCATATTAATATAATCAAGGAGCAAATATTTAATTCACCTGGAACTTAAGAATTCACTTTGCTTTTGAAGAGATATCCCACAAACCAAAAGTGCAAAATACACTCATGTCCATAAATTAAGGATAATTCAGAATCACACAGAAATTGAACTCTAAAATAAAAATATCACCTGTAGAATTATCACACACATCTTGAAGAAGAATATGCAAATTACAGGAAACCACCAAATGGCGCGGATAGTACGTCACAATGACGAGAGTGTAAGAGAGGGGTATATAAGGAATGGTGGCAAAGAAGTACAATTGTTCGCAAGCGCTTTAAATGCCTTTCAGTGCAATAACCGCATAGTTATGGCACAAAGGAAGCATTTGGATGATTTTTTACGTGGTAGAATTATCGGACGACTGGAATGTGGACGTGCCCAGCTGGAAGTATCCGAGGAACTTGGAATCGCCCAGAGTGTCATCTCTAGGCTTTGGCAACGATTCCAAGATGATGGTAATGTGAGTAGATGTTAGAGCACAGGTCGCCCCCGGGTTACAACGTCGAATGAGGACCGGTATTTAGCAGTTACTGCCAAAAGAAACAGACGGAACACAGCATCAGACCTGTCTCGTCAGCTCTCTGCAGCTACCGGTACGACAGTTTCAAGGCAGACCGTGTACAGACGCTTAGGGCACATTGGTCTATATGCTCGTAGGCCTGTCAGATGTGTTCCACTTACCGCAACTCACTGTCGCCTGCGATTAACCTGGAGTAGAGAGCATGCATTGTGGACACCGCAACAGTGGTCTGGTGGAATCTTTTCCGACGAGTCCAGATTTAGTTTGCAGTTTGATTCTCGCCGGACTTTCATATGGAGAGCGCCAGGTACCCGTTACCACCAAGAGAACACCATTGAACGACACCGTTACGGTGGTGCAGGATGATTCGTTTGGGGAGGAATTATTCTTGGTTCCAGAACTGACCTGCATGTTCAGAGTGTAACGATGACAGGCCACATCTATCGGGATGCCATTCTGGAACAACATGTACGTTTGTTTCGGGGCGCCATGGGTGCTGAATTTCTGTTTATGGATGACAACGCCCGTTCTCACCGTGCAAACATTGTAGACGAATGCCTTCAATTGGAGGATATCACCCGTATGGATTGGCCAGCATACTCACCGGACTTGAATCCAATAGAGCATGTGTGGGATATGCTTGGCCGACGACTTGCAGCCCGTCAACCCCCCCTCCCACCTGTCAACCGTAACTTCGGAGGGCATTGCTTGATGAGTGGTGTAATATTCCCCAAGATCAGATTGATAATTTGATACTCAGCATGCCTAGGCGTTGTAAGGCCTGTATTGCGGGAGACATACTCCATATTAACCATCATACTAACCATGTTATACTGTTTTTTGTAAATAGGTTCTGTTTTGAAATTTGCTCCAGGGAGTAAAAATCGCAATTTTTATTAATTATGTCAAACATATAGCATCTTTTTTGCTCTTTACCTTTTGTTTAATAAATAGACTTTACAAATAAGTCAAATTTGTTTTGCTTCTGTCTTTCTTTGCCTGAACTTCATTATCCTTAATTTATGGACATGAGTGTAAAAGATAAACTACTGAAATGTTTATAAATGTAAAAATAGTAAATCAGAGGAGACAAAAATTATACAAAAAGAAAATAAAAACTATAGCAGAGATAATCTTTCTCAAAAATCGCAATCTTTGATAATATTTGCAATGGTAGACAATACAAAACATTCCTTAATTCAATGCCTAATAGAAAATATAGAATAAGTAAAAACTAACTTGCTTTAGGACATTTATTTTTACAAACCAAGAGGTGATTCATTTCCACTTACTATTATGCCAGGGTGACTAATTTTTTGTCTGGCAAGCTTATAATTATTAAAGTAAGATGGAATTAAAATATACATTAAATATTTCCAGGATAAATTTTTTTTTATTGTAGATTGCTGTAAAGACAGTAAGGAGAGATTTGGTTTGTCACTCTACTGTCATTTTGTGCACACTTTAGGCTAATTAGACAGGGATTTACAGCGTAATGTGGATTCTGAACCACTAACCGCCATTCCACCCATGCTACCGCCATTCGAACCTGAAGTCTGTGGTACCAAAGGCCAACATGGTATTAGATTGTAGGAAGAGAGGAAAGGAAGAATCTTTGTTTCAAGTACAGTTTACCAGAATCTAACATCTTATTCTAAAAATTTTAGTGGTACTGACAATCAGTTTGTCTTAATTTCTCTAAATTAATTTTTGAGTTTTAAGGGCTAAAAAACGTAAATATATTTCGAAATGTATACGATTCATTAATTCACTCTCAGCGGATCAAAAGTCAACTTAGAGCATGCAAGATTTTTTACTCATCTCAGAGTTAATTCAGATTATCCCCAAGTATGGATCTTATTAATTCAGAATAAATTAATTCTACATGATAAAGTAATATTTTTTAAATAGTAGCATTAATAAAATTATAATGAATCTGAATGAATGATTATCTGAATTCAATTAGCTCACTTTGCATTCTCTAATGTTTCATAATGTTTAAAAAAAAAAGTTCAAACTTGATTTTTAGATAAAGCAAATTTCAAATTGTTACAAAAAGATAAAAACAACAAAAATGAATAATACATCAAAATATAAACTCAAAATTTTGACTAAAAATGACATTTTAAGCATATGTTTAAATTTTAGACACAGGGATTTTTTTTAAATTTCTAAAAAATTTTACCCTTCATTTCTGTTTTGCTTGTGTGCATCTGCATAAGTTACTTCTCCAGCTTGGCGCATATAATCTTTTAAGTCCTAAATAAAATTTATATTATAATAATTATTCTAGGATTTAAAACAAAACAATTGAATCTATAAGGTTCAATTTTTTCAATATATTTTTATAGTCAAAATAAAAATAAAAAAATTAAACAATAGCATAATGCCCAAAAGTTATGAGAGACCTATATAAATCTACTAAAAAAATTATCAATGATCCAGATATTTCCTTTTTTAAATCAACAAAAATATTTACATATACACAATAATCAATACTAAGAATCTTAAAAAAAATTCATGAAATAGTATATTGCATGTATTATTTATTTAACTTGACTTGGCAAAATAAAGAATCTATTAAATAATTTTTTTGTTAGATGTTATTGTTAAAATAGTTATCTTTAAAACATACTTCATGTGAGAAAACAGAATTCAATATTCTTTTGCTGAAAAGAAAATTATAGCTCATAGAAAAAAAAAAAATTATTATTATGTAACAGGTGGGCTGAAAGGTTCATAGGCTGACACATAGATGGCGCTACTAGTATTAAATCCATATGAATTTTAGTTAGCCCTAAGCTTCAAAAGACATGTGTATAAATTTGACAGCTGTTGCACTATTAGTATATGAGTTATAGCATTTTTAGTGGAGTAACTTTTGTTAGCTTGAAAAAATGGATAAAAAGGAATTTCCTGTGTTAATAAAGCATTGCTTTTTGGCGAAAAAAATACTATTGAAGCCAAGGCTTGGCTTGATAAACATTATTCGGACTTTGCACAAGGAAAACCAACCGTAGAGAAGTGGTTTGCTAAATTTAAACGAGGGGAAATGTGCACCGAGGACGACGCACGCAATGGACGAACCAAAGAGGCTGTTACTGACGTATAGGTTACTGAGGTAAAAATAATTTATTATAAAGTCTACAAATAAATTTAGAATCTAAAAAAAAAGATTTAAATTCAACTAATTTTAACAAATTAAAATCTAAGGATAAATTAATGCAGTTATTAAAGAGAATAAAAAATACTACCAATATTTGTAAAAAGAGAAATATATTATAATATAATTACAAAAATACTAACAAAATTTTATAAGACTGAAAAAAAAAGTCTTACAGCTTCAATGAATTAATAGCTGATATGTATATAAAAGGAACAATACATTTGAAACAAATATAAAAAGACATTCTTATCCTTCACAAGAAGGGGAGAAAAATTGAGTTGGAAAAGTAATGCCAGGAATCTAGCTTTATCAATAACTATATTTTTTAAGGAAATTTTATAAATTTACAAGAATGAAAATCAATTCTAAATCTAAAGTGTACTTCTAGATGAAAACTAGTCATAGTCAGATATATAGTTACAGATAGTCAGATGTTAGTTCACGGAAGACTGTGATTCCAGAAAATAAACAAAATCTCTGAAATTTTTCTAGAAATTCAGTGTTCAGGTATTTATACAGATTTACAAATGATGATTTACGAGTATATCTCTTTTGGCATTTTATCAGATGTTTTAAGACTTATTTTATAGTGTATATAAAGTTATATGTTATTTGTATGTATATATTTTTTAAATTATGACTTTAATGTAATCCAATTTATTTTTTTTGCTTTCATGAATATTTATTTTATCTCATGCACAGCCAAAAATCATATAATTATCTGTAGTTATTTTTTTTTAATTAAATGAGTTATAATTTTCTGGGTGAAATCAATGCCTACAACTATACCAATACTTCAAAACAACATGTTTGATAAGATTTAGACGTGAAGATTGAGATTATTTAATGAACTGAATATTTTAAAGATTTTTTTTAATCCAGATTTTCAATTCTCTGTAAAAAAATTTTCCAACATAATTTATCAAAATAAATAAATATATATCAAGATAGAATAGAAAGGATTAATCATTGAAATCCCTGAAGCTCTACCATGTTAATGTATATTTATGCTAGACATTTAACTTTTCATCATTAACCACTGATATATGAGATTTAAGATGGGTTCATAGTATAGAAGGTAGTAATGCAACCTATTACATTAAACTTCCAAAACAGAAAGGGAAAATTGCTTTCAAAGATGTTTAAAAAAATGAATGGTCTAGATGGCTTTATTTTTGCTATACATCCAAGAAAACATGAAATGTTTCCATTCAGCCAGCTAAGGAATAATGAAACAAGCTGTCAATTTGAAAGCAAATCTACCTCCTTTAAACAATTATTTATTAATCTATCATTTCAAATGGCTTTAGTAAAATGAATTCAAGGATGAACTTGAAACATCTTGGTCGAAAAAAGCCATATCTAATAACTCAAAAATGTCCTAGGAATGGCAATTAGAAAATCAACATTATTATAAAAAATTAGAATAATCTATAACACTAAAAAAAGAAAAAAACTGAAAAAGATTTATTTAATAGTTAAAATGCATGAAAAAAAATTTTTTTTTAACCTTCATATGAAGTATTATTCTAGTAATTATTTCAATATAAAAATACCAAGTCTTTAAAAATTAAGTTTTACATAATTAAGTTTCCTTTATAGAAATTCCAAATTACATTAGATAACATACTAGCTACAATTACATAAAAATATTTTTAAAGAAAAAAGAACAAGGCCAAATTTAATAATGTTTTATGAAATTTGATGTTTTAATAAAAAATGTAAACAAAATATAATTTAAATAAATGTAAATAATAATTTCAAAAATTAATAGATTCAAACTATAATGAAATGCAGATCTGAAATAGTTCATTAATATTAAATCCCGGCAAAGCAATTATATATGTATTACCAAGTTAAAAAGAGGTTATCAACATTTTTTTTAAAAAACCCAACATCAATTTATACAGTCGGGGAAAAAAAAGAGGAGACATCATTAATAACTTATGTAATTATCACTAGATATTCACATAAGTGGTATTGTTAGAAATTGTTCGAAGTAACTTAACTTATAGGTTATTTAATTGCATTTCATCATAACTAATTTCTCCATTAAACAGCCAGAGATTTTTAGTGCAATCGATTCAATAAACAAATAATAACCTACTCAGCAATTTCTTTGACTAAATTCCCATAACCTTTTAAATTACAGAAAAGGCCTATACAATTGTTTCATTCATTAACTGAATAATATATTACCACTTTCTTGCCATGAAAAAAGTGCTTGATTTCACTGAAAAATGTTTGTAAATAATACAAATAATTGAAATTATTTAATTAAATAATAATTGTTACACATCTTTAGGAAATATATAGTGAACAGATTAATTTGCATGATTGTGGTTAAATAAAAACTTTATGAGAACTGCAATCAAATGACTTTTAACCTTTTAGAAATTAATTGAATAAAGGATTAATTATACAGCATTATTATTCTTTATAACATAATTTTCAATTAAAAATATTTTAAATATGAAAGTTAAGTGGCAAGCAAAGTTAATAAACAGTCATTTAAATCAAATTAAAATAAAAAAATTTCAGAGTTACAAAGTAATATTTCAAACTATCATATACATATATATTGATTGATGAGATAACTTCAAATCATAAATTTTTAAATAATTCCTAAGCAGTAATTAATTCTTTTAATAATGAATCAATATTTTTTTTTTACTTTTCTAATGACAAGTCCTATAAATTTTTTTATTAACAAATTCTTTTTGCAATAACCATGTGGTTATTTAATTTCTTTTTTCACTTCATATATTCTTATTAACCAATTTAATTTGCTCTTAGGAAGTCTGAATTTTTTTTTCTCACATTTATAGTTTTCATTAAATAATTTAATATATCCACTTTTTTTATTTATTATAATATTCATTTTTTTATATTTAAGTTTCTATCCACATATTTGTTTATTTAATATTTAATCAATATTCAAATTGTACAGAGTCTTTCATATGATAATATATAATCAGAAAATAATCGGCTTATTTTTTTTTTTTTTTTTAAAGATTACCTGATGGTATGAGATAATAATATATATTTTAGTTGTGTTTTTTTTTCTTTGGAAACTTTTCTAAACAATTTTAAATGCTATTTCAAGAGTCTGTTTAAAACTTATTTTTATAATAATTTTAATTTAACTTGCATCATGATGCCAGATTACATCTGCTAATAGGCATTAAAATACAATATATTTTAAATATGCAATTGAAGAATTTTTAAATTCAATAGATTTTAAATAAAAACTCCATGAAACATAAATTTTTATAAAATTTTATTTTATTGTAGGATAGAACAAGTCTTGAATGTTACCATCTATAAGATATTTGTTAGTTAAGGTTGTAAGTTTCTGATCTAGAGGAAGATTCTTTGAAGCACAACAAAACTGAAAAAAATTCAATATTCTGACAGGAATAAACATATCTGTAAGCCAGAAAGTTTCTACATTAGATTTTAAGAAAAAGAATTGAGAAATAAGTTTCTCAAAACTTCAAATTGTGATGGCATCAGACACCAAATTTAATCACTAAATCGGTATTTTAATGTAAATTGATCAATAAGCTTTTTAGCCATGAACAATTAACACTAAATATTCTTATAAATATTCTACATGGTCACTTACTAGAGGGATTTTCAATACAAATAAAAAAAAAAGTTATAAAACATTCTACAAATTTTTCTATTATAAAAAGGATGTTTTTTTATCTTTTTTTAATTATTTACTTATTTATTGCAAATAATATCTATTTAAACAAATTGAAAATATCTTCATCAAACGGCAGACAACATTTTGAATATATGAGCAATAACTAAATAGGAAAGTATATTATCTTTTTAAATCTAAAAAATTTCAACTAAAACGTTTTTATTGAAATGTATTCATTAATTTAAAACAAAATCAATGGCTTCTATTTTACACATGACATAACTGTGATAGTAATACGTATATATATTTTAAGAGTGATAAAATTATACAAGAAAGAATAAAGAGGAATTTATTATAAGGCCAGACAAATAATTCGCTGTAAAGATTTAAAAATTGAATTTTATTAATCGCAACATTTTATTTTTAAATACTAACCACTACATAGAACAGTTTAATTTGTTGATTTATTTAACTTTTTAATGTTTCAATTATTGCATTAATGTAAAAATTTTAAACTTTTAATAAATAAATGTGGTCAAATAGATTAAAAATGTAATTGAAAAGATATGTTAATTTCCCCTTTTCCGAACTCTCGTTTGCAATATAAGAGTATTCTCATTTGGAAAAGAACAGATCTAAAATAAATTTTTTTCTATAAATTCACAAAAGGCAAATTTTTGCAAATTAAATTTTGGAACTAAATTTTTTTTGTCTTGTGTATATATGTATATATTAACTAAAACACAAGATATAGTAAATTAAGCAAAAATTTAATTAACAATTGGGAAAATCAATTTTTGAACTCTATAATTTTTAATTTCATCTCTACAAAAAATATCATATACTCATTTTATCATACTGAATGGATTGAGTTAAAATGAGTTTTGCAATGGAAATTTTTTGAATTGGCAGTTAATTAACCATGTTAATCAACTGTTTTGCACCATAACAGAGTGCCTTCAGAGCCATTTCCAACAATACCACAGATGGAAGACGTAATGATAATTATAAAAGTTAATACGGCCGTCCCATTTTTTTTATTAATTTCTTTGCCCAACTGAACAAGACATACAAAGGTATTAAAGAATGCTGCAAAATAATAATATAAATATTTCTAATTGACATATATATGCTGAATACAAAAAATAAATATAATAAATTTAGATTAAAAACAATTAATAAAATCTACTTCAGAGAAAATTTAAAAAAAATATATATATATATATATATAAGTACCATTCAATATCTGCTACTATTGTAAATTTAAGTTTTCCCTTCAATAATAAACATTGTACCCTCTAAAAAAATGTAAAGCATGTTACATATGTCATATTTATGTAAAAAAAAAAATTAATACAAATATGAAGAGAATACTACTATTTTATTTTAGATAAGGGGATTTTATGAGTTTATAATTGTAAAAAAATATTAATTTTATAAGCATAGTCTCATTTAATATATAGTTAATGTCAGCATAAAATTATTTATACTTGTTCAAAATAAAAACATTTATGCTATGCAAAGTAAGTTGAACGAATAAAATTTTTAATCATGTTCTGGTTGATAAACATATTAGTTTTATGAAATAAAAAGTCCTTTAAAATCAAAAATGAATACTATATTTTATTTACCTTTCACAATGATTAACATCTGAAAGACATATCATCAGAAATTATCCAACAAATACATCATAAGGACCTTGCATAATGGCCTGCCTGACCTCAGAAACCCTTCACATCAGTTTTCATATGCAACATCATTCGCAGTACTAGATTGGACAAATACTGCCTAACATCCAGGTATCCACATATTCAGCATCTATTAAAGGTCATCACACACCAGGTGCATATCTTCCTTAATTGTAAGTCAAATTTTTAGATTCATTTATGTATTGTTGGCAAGTGATTAAAGTGGTTATTATAGATTAAATCTTTGTTAACCTGTGAAGAAAAATCCTCCAGCCACTGAATCTGAAGGATCTGGATACTATTTTTACATTGTTAATTAAATTTTAATTACACTTATGTTTATAAGAATTGCAAGGAATTGACCGATTGAAGTGAAAATTATAGGAGAAACAACAAAAAATATAAAACTGGCTCTCGCAGAAGCAGCACCCGGTGAAAGATTACACAAGGCATTAAATCAAACAGAAGAAATTAAAAACAAAACATAAATAATAAGTCACAAACAACACGATTATAAATATCTCATCCATAATGCACTAATAAACCATTCAGCTGCTCCTTGAGTATTTATACAACAATGCTACAGGGCTTATCCATAATAGTTTGACGGTAGATGAACTTGCACAAATATATTTCTTAGCAGATAACTTTGAACTTGAACTATAAACCCTAATTATTATAAATGTTTTACAGAGTCTAAAAATTGTTAACAGTGACAATTAAACTGTTAAGAATAATAGTTGAAAGGGAAATAAATGATATGGCCAGTACCATTATTTTTCATGCTTTTTTGAGATACACTACAAATAATACTACACAATATTCAAGTGATGGCAAAGCGATGCTATTTATTAGAGCAAATCACAATTAATAGTAACTGAAAGTACTATTCACAACAACAATTATTATATATGAAAGATTTTATAGCTCAAAATCATAATTTTCCCTTAACACACTCATGGTACTATATTCAATCAAGACAATTATGATCTAAAAAATCAGTCTTAATCTTAATGAGGCAAATATCACTTCTTCCTTAGCATCTCTTTTATGAGAAATACAGCCCAACTAAATGACCAAAGATTATTTCAATAATACAATCAATGAATGAAAAAAAATGAAGAGCCAAGAATGCAATTATCTAAAGCTATTTTATTCAAAATCATGATGCATAAAAGAACTCATTGCTGCGGCTGTAGGCTTTATAAAATGTTGAGTTTGTACTGGTAAACTTCATTCATTTATTGATAACTATATAATAGAAGTAGAAAACATTTCAGTTTCTAACAGTCCCGAAATAGTGATGCAAATTTTACAAATAAGAGTATATATTGATAGATATTCCCTTCTATATGGTGTAATTATTTCATTTTATTTGATATATACAATTATAAGCATGAACCAGGACATTCTTGCAGCAACAGAGAGGCTTAGATACAGTAGCTGGAAGAATTTCCTTGGACTAGAAGAGATTGACTTACAGCAGAGCTGGAAATTTTTCTTGTCAATTAAAATGTAAAAGCAATTAAGGGAGAAAAAAATTGCTTTTTTTCTTATAAAGTATAAATAAAAACATTTATTTTTAATTTATAGCTTGCAATACTTTTGACTTGTAATATTATACCTTACAAAATAAAATAAAATGATACAATAATTTGACTGATGGTGATTATAACAAATCCATTACAAAGATGGTTAAGATTTATTTTTCTATTTGAAGCAACAGTGAAAAAAATATCATACAGATACATTTTAAATTTTGGTAAAATTAAACCAACTTTAATTAATTTTTTAAACAACATAATTATTTTTTTAATTGTTTTCATGAGAGGAAAATTCCCATTTTTTTCACAATTATAAATTTAGCAACAGAATTTCCACATAAATTTTTAATTAGCCCATTGCAACATCCAGTTTAAGTTAGGACAAATTAGTTAGCACAAATTATTCTTTCTTACAAAATTTTTTATCTTTTATGAAATAAAATATTGTCCATTATTCTGTTTCAACTATTAAAAAATTAAACAGTGAATTTTAGTAGACAAAAATAATTATCAAAAATATTGTGATTTTATTTTCATTTTAATTTCAAACAGCCCATCGCAACTTTTAAAAAAGTGTATTAAGCATTTGTATTTATTATTTTTTTTTATCAAAAATTACAATTTTTTTTAAATGGAGTATTTAAATATATACATTGATTTTATATTATTAAAACATAAGTTCTATTCACATTTAAATTATTATAAGAAAATATTTCTATAACTTTGATTTGATTTTCTATAAAATTTAGAGCAGTAGCAAGGTATAAAAAAAAAAAAAAAGATTTCAAAATTTTCTAGTTTCTTAACTACTTTTTAATAATTAGCATAAAAAATCTATTCAGAAATATGAATTCTTTAAATAAAAATAGCATACAGCTACTTATATATTTATATACAAGATAAATTTGTTACCTGCCAGCTAACTTTAGAACTCAAGTTATCTACAAGCAAACGATAATCAGTCCTAATTGGAGGTCCATATCTGTTAAATATAAAACATTCATAACATATTTAAATGTATCTGTTCAAATGCTATTGTTTTAAAATATATATTTCTTTTACTATTGACTTACTTTAAGAAATAGCAGAAGAAAATTTAATAATTATTTACATCTGTATATACAGACTCGGCAAGTCAAATTCCCCCTTTTCCCATTTCTCTGAAATTAAGATTTTATTTTATGCGAATATGTATATATGTTTATGAAACATAACTGTATGAGCAGCAATGTACCGGTATGGATAAAAATGTATATTAAATATGTGTCAGGCCAGAGATGCACTAATCTGTAAGTATCTATTTCAATGAGCAAGGTTATATTTGTATACACAACATATACCACAATCTAACAAAAAATCCTTCCTCTTTTAGCAATTAGCAATAAATATCAAATAAAGGAAAACTGCATTTTTTTTTTTTTTTTTTTTTTTTTGCATAAGCCTTTGCCTTTTCTGCATTCTTTTAGCAAATACAAATATTTAAAAAAAATCAAAAGCTTAAAAGTGCTGCCTCGAATCAAGGATCATTAGTTAATGGAAAATTCTGAATGAAAAAATTGTAACTTTGGATATAGTAAGCATTGTAACTCTGTATTAATTTGTAACTAATTGGAATTTTGCAATAAAAATTGGCATGCATAATATTCATGTTGAACTAATTGATTGTGTTAAAATTCTCAGGTTCTGCAATGGAAAAATATTGAATTAGTTGTTAATTAACCTTGTAATCAATTAGATTACAACCTAAGTTACTTCTTTTCTAGTCATTTTCAATTATACCATTTATGTAAAGATTTAATGAATATTAAAGATGTATTTTAATGTATATAAGTTTGCACATTTGTATATATGTAAGCATATACAGTCTCTTCCCCTCCTCCTCCCCAAATGAAACTACCTTAATAACTTTTGTAATTAACATTAGATCTTCATGCAAGTAGTATTAGTTGAAAATGGCTTGATGAGAACTAATTTATGATGCAATGCAGCTGTAAAATTAATCAAAGCAGTAAATTAACTGCATAATCCATGTAAGCTGACTATTACAATAAAATTCAATCAATTATCCTGTGAAACACTTTTCTATTAGGTTCAAGATCTGAAATATTTTCCAAACCAAACTGGCAATCATACCCATCTGACATCACATCACATCACCCCCCTCCAAAATTTTTTTAGAACCCGAAACTTTAAGAGCAATCCATTCAACTAGTAAAATTTTACATCAATATTAATGTTCCTTTTTGTGTTAGTAAGACAATAAGTGGGGGTGATTGTCAGTTTGGTTTGGAAAATATTTCAGATCTTGAACCTAATAGAAAAGTGTTTCATAGGATAATTGACTGAATTTTATTGTAATAGTCAGCTTGTGTGGATTATGCACATTGTGAAGTGTATAAAAGCAGTTTTCATAGATCGCTCCAGTGAACTTATAGAAACAATTGCGCAAGTGACATGCTGGGTGCATGATATATGTGTTTTTGTGTAAAATTTCTAATTTAATCTAATTACACAAGTTGAGTGATTTACTTTACAATAAAAATATTGCATGCTAGAAACATTTTCACTCATGCAACTTTTACACACAGAGAATCGCTTTAGCTTGCATAAACATATGTACACATATGCACTTGCACATACATCCATACATGAATAAACAATATATCTTTACCTGCATATGGTTATTTATGTAGACTTATATATTCAGATATACAATACTTTCATGTAATTGAAATCTTATTTTTCAGAACAATACATTTGAAATGCAAAAAGGTGGATTTGACTTCCCACATCTGTTACATTTGTTTTATATTGTTTATTGATTTTATTTTTATTTTTTTTTTTTATTATTATTTATACATCTTTTTAATTTTAGATATATTACATTATAAAAGTTTGTTAAAATCCCTTTTGATAAAAGTTAAAAAAATTTTTTTTTTTTTTTTTTCCTCTGATGCAAATAAAACAAGCTTTATTACAAAAACAATCTGTAAAAAGTCTGTTAACATTACTAAACATAGATTTAAAAAAAAATAGATATAGAAGTGATTTGCAACCAATTGATACAACATATTGTTATAAAATTTTAAAGAATAAAAAAAAAAGACACTTAACAAATAATTTTAACAAAACACATTAAAATTTTGTACTGATAAAAATGAAAATAATTTATCAATTTTGAACTCAAACACAAATACAATCTTGAGGAATATATATATATTTTTAATTCTATCATTTAATACTTAAATTAAATGAAGTTAATTTATAAATATTTTACTTTTATAAACCTAATACACAATTTTTGATTAATAACTCTTCTGAAGAATGTAACATAAGATTTTTAATTACTTGTTATAAACTAATTACATAGCAAACAAAATTTATTAATATTGCAAAATGAATTTGAAACATTACTAATAAATGAAAATAGAAAAAGTAACTATATTTACTTATCAATCCAGGAACCTCGACCAGATCTTTGATACATATTTCTGCCAGACCTTCGTGATGGACCGCGGGCAATTTCTAAAACCACCCTACACGAAGATAATAAAATTTTAATATTATTATAAATTAAATTCATCGAAATTACAAAAATGATTATTCCTCTATATCAATTAAAAGAGACTACTATGGTAGAATAGTGACTTTTACATGCCAACACTATGAATATTTCTTAATATCATTCAATAATATAGTCATATACTTTTTAATTTGGCATCCCTTTCACTCGCTTCCAAGAAGTTTTTATCCATTTGATGGCAATTTTTTTTTTGTTAATTCTGAAACAGAGTAACTTTCTTCTAATAATGTTAGACCTAATTTAGCTATAAATTGTCAATATCAAAACTGTGAACCCTTTTTATTATCCCAGGAATCAAAGTGATAGTTTAGGTCCAATTTGAAACTGTCTCAGATACATTAAATTATCTTAATGTAACAAATTGCACTGTTTAAAACAAGAAAGCAATTTTAATTTTATTTTTTCAATTTATTTGATAAATGTGTGAGAAAATTATCAAAATTATGTTGATTTAAACAAATTAGTATAATTTTCTCACACATCCCACCTCTGCAGTAAAGGTTAGGATAGGTCACATTTAATTTGGTGATGATTTTTTTTTAACACTAAGATGGCAATATGAAAACCAACACTTAAAAAAAAAAAAAAAAAAATGGTCCTTCTGTGAGGTAATTAACCTCAGTCACTATGAATGCAACACAAAATTCACAGTAGAAATATTGCTGTACAATAATTAAAATTGGTACTTCCTTTTATTGTAGTTGATCCAAATTGCATTGTAACTTTTTCTGGTTAATCTATTCATTGTAATTAAATAGAAAAAAATAGCATGTCATGTCTTTATATTAAAATTAAATAAATCTCAAAACAATAACATATTTTACCACTCACAAATTAGTTTTTCAACTGAATACTAGTAGAACCTTTATCACTTTTCCAATACACCAGTTTTGCCACAATTAAGATATATATTTTTCTAATACAGCTGGCAAACAGAAAACTGCCTTTGATGGCTTAAAGCAAACGCTGCACCGACATACAACATAAAATTAAAATAATAAAGATATATCTTGTATCCATTTTGATAAATAAGTTAAGCTGGAAGTATATATTTTTCACTTGAAAAAAAAAATATTGCATCTTAAGTCTAAAATTTTGATGTAGAACATTCAAACAAATTAATTCATTATTGCAGTGTTTCTTAAGACATTTTTGAATAGAATAAAACAAAACAAAACGATAACACAAATGTTTATAAATTTGATACAAATGACAAGTAGCTGTTTAGAAGAAAATGTTGTGATTTGGTTGTGAAATTGGCTATGTAACTCACTACATTGTTAATTAAAATCATCAAACACATATATCGTTATAATGAAAAAAAAAATTTTCATGAGCACAAAATACCAAAATTAATTTTCTGAAATACATACATACATATATAATGAACTAAATATGCAATTTACCTTTCACCTAGCAAGTTCCTTCCATTTAATTCATAAACTGCATCATCAGCATCTCTGATATCCTCAAAATCCTAGGTTTGGAAACAAAAGCAGAATTAAAAAAAAAAAAATAGTTCTCAGTTTAAGAAAGTTTTTATTATCACACATGTTAACCTCAAATGAGATTTTCAGTGAGGAAATGGGACATGTTGCAAACACATCACTATCTTCCAACTGTAAGTTTCTAACTGATTTCAGAGATCACCAGTTTTTACAAAATTTACATCAATAGTGAGGCACATTTGTAATTGTAGCGCTGCAGTTTATAATTATCAATGAATACAGTAATTTTTTTTTAAAAATTAAAGAAGTTTTCATCAAAAAGGATTAATTCAGAAGTCAATTTAAAACTTAATATTAACAATCCATGTACTGAAATTATTTCGAATAGATTTAAAATAGAAAAATATATAAAAAAAATTTAAATACATAATGGGTACTTGCGTATTAACGCCATTGCAGCTATAGATTTGGCGGTTTTTAAGTGGCGCCAATCTACACTTAAAATTTTTGTGACAAATCATAAAGTATATAAAACATTTTATTTAAAATCGAAACACTTTCAAAATTCTAAACATTCTATTTAAAAACAAAGTAGTCAATTGGATTTCGGTTGAAAAATGGGCTGATATAGAGTTTAACATAGATTCAAAACAGTCTCTATTTTGGTGCATTGGCAGCTCTTTATTGGCGCAACTTCTGCTGCAGTGGCCTTATACGTAAGTACCCAAATTTTTTTTTGATAACAATGTACTAGTGATAAAATATTTTTACTTGCATATAAGACTAATTATTCCTACATTGAATATTACTTTTTTTTATTATTAAACATAAAGTTCTCTTTATCTCAAAAGCTTGTGCTATTTCTTCGTCAACCGATGAAGTTCTTGAATTGCACGAAGTAGGAAAATAGCCAAAAATGGTTTCTTTTAATATTTTTGTAGAAGTATTGCCTTTTTCAAAAGACAATCTACAATTTTTGTTATTTTTCACAATATTAAATGGCATTTTTGAATTGTTAATAACAAAGGAATTACATGGAAAAATAAGGTACAAAAATATCATGAAATTAAAATAATGTATTAAAATAACTATAGAAATAAACTTACCACAAATCCAAATCCCCTTTTTAGAATTACATCATTAATTTTTCCATAACCTTTAAAAAACTTTTCTAAGTCTTTTTCTCTACACTGAGAGCTTAATCGTCCAATATACACTCTGGAACCCATTGTGGTTACCTAAAATCAATAATTAATAATTTAATATTAAAATACTGATAAAATCAATATTGAAAAAAGGATCCATTTACCAAATGATTAACCTTCTTATAAAAAAAATTTAAGACATAATTTTGCTCTAAATATCTATTTTGTACAGCAGTTGTAGATTTTCTTTGCTAATGTCATTTTAAAATAAATTATCTACTTCTTCAGATATTCAAAAGGAAAATAAAGGCAAAAAAAAAATTTCATTTTATCGATAAAATTAATGGAAAGTTTTTCCCCTAACTGTATAACTTTCATATCCAATCTTTTTAATTGCATTTTAAATTGTTTGAGCTGATATTTAATATAGCCATTTCTAAATTACACAGCAAATATTGACAATTTTAGCAAATTGTTCTCTATTTATCATTTATTTACAGGCAACTAAACAACCAATACTTTTTATAGAGTTTACTATTATAAAAAACTCTTAGCTTGTAATTTCAATTTATGATGCACTGCAAACATTTGGCCAAAACTATTATAAAACTTTATGACATTGAAAAATATTTCAAATTGGTCCTATTGTAACACTACAAATTTCAATTTACCTATTTGTTAATATAATAAACAATAACAATTTTCAATATAACAACAAAATGATTTTTTATTCAGAAGGAAATTTGTTTAACTTCAGACAAATAAGTAGAAGGAATTTACAGGAAAAAAAAAAAAAAAAAATGTCTGATAAAGAAGCTTTTATAATTTAATTTATTCTTATTTTTTTATTTTATGATCTAAGTATTTATGAAATTACAACAATTCTATCAAAGTTATGATATAGAAAAGGAAATTTTTTACAAATTTTATAAATATTTTAAAATTGATAGACCATAACAAGGAGCTTGTTAAAAATTTTTTTTGTTTGTTTTTAATTATTAAGAGAATAAGTAAATGATGCTTGATTAAACTAACTTTTTTAACAATCACAATAAGCTATTTTTATAAAAATTAAAATGAATACTTACAAAATTAAACGTAATTGTAAAATTTCATCAAACATTTAACATACAAATTCACAAAAACCTACCGCAAAGTTCACCATACGGCTTTTTAAATAACAAAACTTATGATTGGTCCCATTGACGTCTATTGAGTTCGAGATTAAATATTTCGAGAAAACATGAAATAAGTATTATAATTCAGCTTATTTATTAAAATCACCCGAAGTTTCTAAAAGCAAATATTAAAAATTAAATATTTTCGACACCAGACACACCTATACATTTCATGGCAAAGCATATTCTTGAACAACCTGGTATGGAGACTATATTGGATATGGCGAAGATTTGCCCCTTGCGACATGAAGGGAAAGTCATGAGAATCGTTTTACCGAACAAATGTATATGGAAGGAGAATGACTCTTGCTATCGCCATTTTGCTGCACACAAAATTAGAGTCGAAGATATTCATGGAAAATTGTCCTCTCTATTTTACTTCAATTATAAGGTATGTTTCAGTAGTTACAGCGTAATAACGAAAATACAAGGTTTGTTGTTAAACAAAATTCATGTATCGTAATTTAACTGATCTGACTGCAGCATGCAATTTTATTATCGCGAATAAAATAGGCTTAAACGATTTTGGTGCTGTAAAAATTTATTATTGATGTAAGATGCTCAAAGACGTTTTCTGATAGTAAGTTATCGTTCATTAACGTCCATCAAAATAATCTGGTTTTTGAATGGTGTGATTAATATGATCAGTATTAAAATTTTGTTGCACATCCTTGCATTCCGCTGAATTATTTTTAAAAATACTTTGTGTTTTGAAATTTGATTATAAATAAATTATTAAATTGTTTTTAGCTCTTAAAGTAAAAATTTTGAAAACGTTAATTTTTGTAAATTAATTTTACCGGTTGTAATTTTAATAAATTATAAAAACATTAAAATATGTATGTGAGAATAGTTTTTTCTCTTCTTGTTTATGTTTAAATATAATCTAATATAATTTTTATAAAAATTTTGTATTATAATTATTAGCATAAATTTAATTTTATATTTTGTAAGACATTTAAATTTTCTAAATGTCCTAATAATATGTTGTTTATTCATATTCATCAAACAAATTTGTATTATTATTTTATTTACTTTCGCCAAACCAGTTATTTATTTTCGATTAAATATGGTTAATTGAACAAAGATAAAAATTAAACATTTATAAAGGAACTACTCTAAAACTCAAAATTCTTAATTTCATTATCTAAAAAAAGTTGAAAAATTATCATTACAATTAATTCTTATGAATTTATACAATTAATTCTTATGAATTTATTTCAATTACATTTATTTAATCCAAATTGGTTAAGGTAAAAATAATAAATTTCCTCGCCATTAACAAAAGCTTATTGAAAACTCAAATATTCTGAGAGAATCAAAATTATGTTATTATAGATACATATAATCATATATAAATGACACTAGATTCAATAATGTTAAACTGAAACCTCAGCCTTGTATTACAGTAACAGTTAAAAAAAATTTCACTGATACATGTCATAATCAACAAAATAAAAATTGTACAGTATTTGTTAACATACTTTAAAATTAAGAAATTTATTTTTTAAACAGAAAAGTATTTTTTATTTTCATAATATTTTGTTGTTTCAACATATATCTTTTTGTGCAATCAAAAAATTAAAAAAAAAATGTTTTTTTCTCTTTTATGGATGTTTAAAATTATATTTGGCTCTTAGTGCTTTGAGCTGTATGCTTGCAGATGCTGCTTTATCTCAATTTATCCAAATGTTGATTAAAATACTTCATATAGAAGAATTTGACAAAAGTGAACATGAAGCCTTTATAAAGGACATACACTAAAGCTCGAAATTCTTGATTTCGTTACCTTTGATGGATTACTAATTCAATTTTAAAAGAAAGGAATCAACGCACATCCTTTCTGTCAACCAAAAGAAAATAAGATGGGTAAATATGAAAAGAAATGGATAAAATACCAGATCAAATAGACATATTTCAACAGTTGAGTGATGATAAGAAAATAGGAAATACTTAGAAGTAAAAGCGGAATAAAAAGTAATAATCCCCACAAAGAAAAAAGTGGGGTACCCCATAGCTTACAGGGTTACAAGATTTTTTGTAGAATCAATGCTGTCTTATAATATGCATTGGGGTTTGAGTCCTGGCGGTGCCATGGGTGTTGGTAGTGGTTCGGAATCCACTTTAAACCATGCGTCCCGGTCTGTTTAGCCTAAAATGTGCATAAGATGACCAAAGAGTGACAAATGAAGCCATATAATATGCATACTTTGACATATCAAATATCCAAGAATTAGAGAAAACTTTATACCTGAAAGCCCCTTGTAGTTTGTTTCTTGGTTCCATATATTGAAACAAAATGTATTCAACTGTTTCTGGAGTATTGCAGATTGGTCATAAGGGAGATAAACTCGGGTCAAATATTAGAATTGGAAGGGTATGTCTTTGTGTTATAAACTGGGACAGAAGATCTTTTTTTCAATGAGTTGGACGAAGTCTATGGGAAAGTTTAATGTTATACAAATCATTGAATTCTTCATCATATTATCCACTGTTCTGCTGCTTTTTTCTGTAATATAACGTCTTCCAGAGGTATTCTATAAAATATTGTGTATGATGCAGATTATGCGAGAGAATCTGTCATTCATTATCCGTAATACCAATCTTTTCTTGAGTACCACATGAATTTGATTGATAAAATGGAAATGGTCAAGGAATGGATGGCATGATTAGAATGGATGTTGCAATTCTGTGTAATGGCTGAAGAACAGGAAGACTGTCTGTGAGGATAATATATTGATGAGAAGAGAGAATATAAGTCGAAAATATTAAAAAGACTGTATGTTGCTTCTGTGAAAATATTATGTGAAATCTGTCCTGTTGAAGACTTGGGATAAGACATTAATGACTCTATTGAGCATTTAAAATTAATTTTATATGTGTCAGAGACTAAAATGATCCTGTTTTTCCAATGTTTGCTTTTTGTGAATTATGGTGTAACTGTTTGTTTTGAAAAGGTAAATCATCAAGTTGAAATGTGACTTTAAGAGTTCTGACTAACAGAAGGAAAATTGGAAGGTTCAACATTTTAATTTGTCTAGAAGGATTGCAAAAAAAGATTGAAAAATGGACACTTTAATTGTCATGATTAATTTTCTGAGAGAAGATAAATGGAGAGAGAATAAGAATCAAAAGAATTGTTTGAGAAAAAAGTGCTCTGCCAGTGTATACTGTCTCTGAAACAAGTTGATTGGCTTCTTTTATTAAAATGGGGATCCAAATCCACATTGGAAGACTTGTTTTAAAATGTAAAGCAAGATGATATAAAGTGTTTAATGTTTGGAAGTCGCCATGGCTTGTCGAGATAAAGATAGGAGCACCTTAATTCAGTAAACTATGAATTGTGGAATTCATTATTTGAATTAAATGCCAGGACTGACAACTCCAGGAAATGGCTGCAATTTCTTCAAAATATATTTAACATTATGTTTCAAAAATGTTACTTAGTAATTCTATTAAAGATTCAGTTGTAAAAATGAACAGCAAAATGTGCTCTTTTTTTAGCTTATCACCTCTAACAGGAAGTTCTAATTCTTTTCATTTTAACAGTTTTAAAGAATTTAAAATTTTCTTGTAAACCAATCTTTGACCTTTAATCAACAGATTTATATCACTAATATTTTCATTAGGTTGTAGATATAACTTTTCAATTTTAAACATTTTTCTGGATATTTTTAGTCTTACTATCATAGAAAATGATAGAGATACTTAATTATTTTTGGGAGGGGATTAAATTGTATTGTTATTTTTTTCAGAGATAAATTTGTCATGCCAAGCTTTGTGTTTAATTTCTTTGTTAATTATTAACAATTAATTTTGGATTTTTTTTTTCAAGGCATGGCTAGCAGAGCTGAAACTCAGGCCTCCATAAATAATGATCATGGATTACTTGCCAAACCATTACATTTGCAACGTTTGGAGCAAGCTGTTCGTTTGGAACCATTTCTTAATTATTTTGAAAATGTGTATAATGAATCATTAAGGTAAGAAATACTTTTTTAAAATCAAAAGCATGAAAATTTTTATAATATTTATTACTAGCAAATATAACCCAGCTGCCTGAAATAAGTATTTTATTTGTGGAAATGGAATTAATCATTGAGCAAATTGTAAAGAAAAAATTATATTCTGAAAATTTGAAAATTGATTGTGAATATTAAATATTATATGACTAAGATTATATAATTAAGAATTTATAAATTGAAAGAATTTTAAAAGTAAAATATAAATAAGGGAAGACTGGGAAAAAAATGGTACTTGCATATTAACGATACCTAGGCGACAGACTTGGCGTTTTTAGTGTCGCCAATCTAACAGCTACAGATTTGGCGGTTTTTAGTGTCGCCAATCTAACAGCTGCAGATTTGCTGAGTTTTGACGCCATTTTCTAGTGCTACGAAAATGCGTATTTGGGATTTGCCAGAAACAGAACAAGATGCAATTTTATTTTTTCAGAAGCGAAATATTTTACCAAAACAACGAAAATGTTCCAATTCCCATGACATGAAACTTTATTTTGGTAAACGTAAGTTTTGGAAATGCAATTTCAGTCATTGTGCTTATCGTGTGGGACTTGGAAAAGACAACTGGTTTGAGGGAAGCAGAATTCCATATTTTACAGCTTTGAGGTTCATATACTGCTGGTGCAAGGAGTTGATGTCAATTAAATTTTGTGAAAAGCAACTTGATTTATCGGATAAAACTGTTATAGATTGGAACAATTACATGCGTGAATTATGTGTCTTATATATTTTATTATTTGGAACAAAAAAATTTGGAAAGCGTTTTGATTTTAAATGAAGTGTTTTATATATTTTATTATTTGGAACAAAAATTTTAAGTGTAGATTGGCGCCACTTAAAAACCGCCAAATCTGTAGCTGTGGTTGGCGCATGTGGTCTTTATTGGCGCAACTCTCGCCAAGGTATCGTTAATACGTAAGTACCAAAAAAATAATTAACATTCTGATTTCACCAGATACGAAATAAGGTTTTTCTTTCATTAAGTAATAATGACATTTCTTCGAGATTTTCAGCTATATACTAGACAATTCCTTCTTATAAAACAGTCAATTTGGTGGGGAAAAAATTAGAGTGTAAAATGATATAATTTTTAAATTATATTGGAACACACATGCATATCCATTTATATATGATATTCTTAAGTCACTTATTTTATTTATTTTCAAATTTGTATTAATAGTGAAAATGAAAATGCTGATGAAGGTAGTCGCTCAGATTTTGAATTGGATGGAGAAATTTTCAGGGAAAAGTTTAATTACAGACAAGGTAAGATTTTTTTTTTTTTTTTTTTTTAATAATAATCATGAATTTATAATGTTTAATACTTTTTTCAGCATTATAATTGCATATACTTCTATTTATATATATTACTCCAATTTTATTGAATTGAGCTTTTATGATGCTACCAATATATTATTGTTGTTTAGATAAAATGTTTGACTGAAATTTTTTTCCCGTTCTTTCAGAGAGGCAATGCGATAGACTCCGCCTTTATAATTTTAGTAAAGTTAAGAAAAATCGTGTTTGGTTAAAGGTAAAATTAATATATATTTATTTGTATAAAAATTTTTACAATATTACTATTTTTTGTTATATTGGATTGCAAATGCAGTATTTTGAACAATTTATTAATATTTTTTCTAGGATATTTTATTAAGTGATTCATCTGACTCAGATGACAGCAATGACTCTATTACAGAAGAAGATCTTCAGGATATGTTAAAACTCCATAAATTACAAAAGGCTGCTCAGGCTGAATTTCACAACAATCCTGAAGTAGGAAGTTTTTAATTTTGGTAGTTTTTTTTGTTTCAAGCAATATATGTATTTACATCTGATGTTATTGATTTTAGCTTCGCCAGTTTCAATACTATGGCTCTGGTTTATTATCCAATTATGATAAATTTTATGACAATCAAAAACAAATTCTTGGTGGCAAGAAATTAAAAGAAAAGAAAGCTGAAAAAAGAAAAGGTTTGTTTATTTTTCTAATATGCATAATAATTTTTAATGTATATTGTTATTTTCAAAACTGTTTTTTTAATTTTTTTATTTATTTTACTATTGATCATATTGAATAGAAGGAGTTAATTGTTTAAAAAATATTTTTATAGTGAAACTGAAAAAAGGGAAAGCAGAAGCTGTAAAAAATTTCTAAAGATGATCAGGTAATTATTTGAATTCTTGGTAAATCTTTAAAAATTAAATTTCATTAAAAAATAATAAGAATTTTTTAATAAATATTTTTTTAATTGTGATTTTTTTTATAATATCTTTTCTTAGAGTATTTACATAATCTGATGTTTTTTAGTTAATTTAAAATGTGTTATGTTATACATATATATATATTGTAATGTTCTGTTTTTTTTATTTATGTAATGGATTATACATAAGTTTGATTATCTCTTATAATTTTTTTAATGCATTTAAAATCTGATTATGCTATTGTGAGAGTAGTATCATATTTATCTTAATGTTGGAAAATATGTGTATCTTAAAAAAAACTGAAATGAATTTTAAAAAGGTTAGGTTTTTATTTTTAAGATTTTAATTCAGCGGTTTGAAATGTTAAATTTTATGATATATAATTTTAAGGAGGCTTCTTCTTCAAGTTCAAAAAAAAGTCAAAACAAAAATCAAAAGAATGAAGACAATGGTGATATGCCAATTCAAAAGCACCATTCTAAAAAGAAGAGTTCTGTTTCCCAAGAAGCTGTTATGAATATGAAAAGGAAAAGGTTATGGATTGCTATTGGGAAAAAAGAAATCGGAAGAGTGAGTATTTTCTACTAAATTCTCCAAATAGGCATGTTTCAGTAAAACAAATTTATATTTTGCATTTTAAAGTACATAATTTAAAAATATAATGCTGCAAGTGATTCCAAAAATACAAAACCTCTAATAGGCTGTGTAAGTATATTATTCTTATGAATCTATATTAATAGTAATTTAATCACTTTGCATATTAAAAGCAAAATTGAACCAAGTGCTATTCCCTCAAAGTTGATCCTGAATCTTCCTATATCCAAAGGTACAAATTTAGGGTAATAAATATAGATTAATATTAAATTATTGTATAAAATCATTTAAAAATAATGCTGCTGTATTTCAGAATGAAATTTTTGCATAAATTGCTAAGCAAATGTAATTGCAAAATTAAAAAAGGTTATTGATCTTGCCTAATTTATGTAATTTCAAAGGTGTTTCAGGTATTTAGTATTCCAGATGAAGATTTATTTTAATGTGCTGTTTGACTCATGACAATTACATAAAAGTTGTATAAATAGAGCTAAAGTATTTTAATCTTTTCTTACTTGGCTACATTTAGTGCATTTTTTTCTCTTTTGCAGGCTCAAAAACAAATGCTTTCAGCTCATAAAGAAACTCTAACGGTAGCAAAGAAGGTTTGTTCTTTTATCATTTAACTTTGTTATTGTTAAGTTACCTTTTTCATAATTTAACAAAAACCCATTGGTAAAATGTTGTTAAATATTTTATGACTTTGTCTGTTTTTAGCTTGCTCTAGCATGTCAACGTGAAGTTAGGAAATCAACTCTTGTGTCTCAAAAACTAGTGAAAGATATACCTACTAGAGCTCGCCGACTTACCAAAGAAATGATGTTATATTGGAAGCGATATGAAAAGGTTGAAAAAGAACACCGCAAAAGAGCAGAAAAAGAAGCTCAAGAACAGTTGAGATTAGATATAGAACTGAGAGAGGTAACAGCATTTTATATTAAAATCTGAATGCATTAATATTCTGTTTGTAATGTTCATGTGTTACCGATATAGATGTTTTTGTAAAATAGTTATATTTTGGATATTTATTTATATATGCATATACCATTTCCTTAATAACATTGTAAACAAAATTTTGCGTTACTCAGTCTGATATTTTAATATTCATTGATCTTGTATTTCTTTCAACAGAATTAGCAATAATAAGATTTAAAAAATTTTTTCCACCTCAGGCAAAGCGGCAACAGAGAAAACTTAATTTCTTGATCACTCAGACTGAACTTTATGCTCATTTTATGAGCAGAAAAGTAACTGGCTTATGTGATGTGCAAGAAGAACAGATCTTATGTCAATTAGATGAAACTAAAAATGACCCAGATGCTCCTACTTTGCAATTATTAAAAGATGATGACAGTTACAGTAAGTTTTTTAAGTTCCTCTAGAATAGAAAAAATTATAATAAATTAATTTAAAACAATTATTTATTCACTTTTTTCTTTTGTGATATTTTTTTTAATTACCAGTAACATTTGTAAAATATTTCTTAAGAATGCAAAGAAAATAATTTTGATCAGGAAAAATTAAATGTACATGAGTCTGTCCCTCATAACAATTTAAAATATTTCTAGATCAGTAAATATATGTCCTTATGTTTAATTAGATATGCATACTCTCAAATTATTAGGCAATACAGAACATGATTTTTTTCAGTTTATGATAAATTTTTTTTTTTTTGTATAAACACTTGGGGGTTTCAAAAATATTGGTACAAATATTTAAAGAAGGTAACATAAAAAAAATCATACTTGCAAGGAACCCATAAATGAAAACATAATAGATGGTTTAGTTCATCAGCTCTTGTGAGCAATGGTTTCTTTGCTTCCTTATTTAAAAATTAGCCTGAATAACAATGTGTTATAGTATGTAGGCATCTGTATACTAACTCTGAGCGTGCTCTAAAACATGCGCTGAATGTATGCATTAGTTAAAGGCTATTTACAAGTCACTGAATGCATTTATTGACAACAATCCCTCATATATGTATCAAAGCACTTTTTATGTGTATGAAAATTTCTGCAACTATGGACTATAAATATATGCTCTTGCAGCTCATTTTGCACCCGTTTTATGTACATTGTACCTTATGGAGTCACTCACAGATAGTAATCAAAGGTCAGTGTATCAAATGAGCTTTGGAGAAACTAGTAATTTTTAATTTAATTTATGATACAAAGTTCTTATATATTACTTGGCTCCCTTTTTACATTTAATAAAAAATTTTGTTAGAATATGCTTGCTTATTTAAGTATCTATCTACCCTTAATGCAAATTGTTTCATTATAATATAGATGTGGTAGACTTTTTAAAATAAAGGAAAATACTAAGATATATATTTTCATAAGGAGTTATTCCACTTCCAATTCATTTCATTTGTCTTCAGAGTAACATGAAACTTACAAGCTGCAATTTTTTATCCATGGGACATTGAAGTGTGCATAATTTAAAACATTGTATATAAAGTTATAGAAAATTTATGAAATAGCTTACTATTGATTGGAGACTTACTTCATCTCTTATTCTTTAACTCATATTTTACTGTAAATTATATCTATATATGTCTTTTCTAAACTTGTTATAAAAAGTTCATAATATAAAGCATCTTTCCATTTTTAAAAAATTGATATTGTTTTTTTTTTTTTTACATTGAGATAAAGAATTAAATAGCTTTTTCTGTAAGTTCTTTCTTTCCTCATAAAGTAAAGGCTAGATTTAATCCTCAACTTATACTGATTACTTTGAGTTTGCAGTCTAGTAATACAATTGCTATTACTTGAAATTATTTTTAATTCGGATATTTTTGATTAATTTTTATATCTTGTTATTGATTAGGAACTTATTTCCATTCATAGATGTATATGATATAATTATACCATCTACCATGTTAATTAGCTGAAATATAGATATATTTTTTTTTTTACGTTTTCTGAAGAAACAACGCAGATGTAATTATTTTTTGAAATCATTTAGTCATATTGTGCAAAAAGGATTTATCTTAAAACTTGAATTTCCATCTTCATACTGACACTGATTAATTCACATGAAGAATTGTGTAAGTTATAAATTTGAAGTCCATGAGCAGCCTTTTCTATTCTCGTACAGTAAAAACTAGATCAAAATCCTCAACTTATTTATAAAATAATTTGGGTTTGCAGTCTAGTAACATATTTAATGTAAAAGTAAACTGCTGTAAATTAAGTGTTAAATAGAGGAACATAAATTTTATTAAAAGTTTGGATGAATTTCATTTTTGTCATTACATTTTTCATCGCAATAATTAAAAGTTGGCTTAGTAGGGTTTTATATACATATATATATATTTAGTCAATTACTTATAGATAAGTTTCTTTTCTTGCACCTATGTTTATTAAAATTTTGCACGAGATTAGTTGCATTATAATTTTCTATAGGCAATAACAATTAAAATATTTATTATTTTAGTATCAATAAATGTTTTTTTATCATGGTAAATGTTTATAACATAAAAAAATTCCATAGAAATATCCTTTTCAAGTTGATGCCTTTCTGTCATTTACATATATATCTAATATCTAAAGCATTAGTCATGAATGAAAGCTAATTAAAATAGGACTAACTCTCAACATAAGACATTTATCATCTTATAGCATCAATGCCAATGGTGAACACAGGCTTGTTTTTGATGGACAGATATACAACAGGGGTTACATCAATGAATTTAATGGACTGGTAAAGTTAATGTTTAAACACACAGCACATCAGATACTTTATCTTTTGGTAATGCAAAATTAATGTCTCATTTATATCGGCTATCATTGCACTTGGTTTTGTTAATTGAACTATTAGGAAATGGAACTGTGCTTAGACAAACAAATTTTTTTCATTTCATATAATTTAAATGAATGAGTCTCAGCAATGCTGTGCTTTCCCAACTAGAAACATGAGTATCAATAAATTGAAAACACTATTGCAGATTCATGGTTTAGTGATAGTGACAGGTTCTATTTTAGAATTATATATAATTCTAAGATAAGGCCAGTACTTAGTTGATAAGGGGCTTTAATTTTTAATTTATTTATATATATATCTAGGTATAAGTATTTATACATATACATTATGGTTTATTTTATTTTTTGGTTATGATATTAAGTATATGAACAAATTATGTTAAATTTTAATAGAACAAAAAAAATTAATTACTAATGTTAAGGATTATGATTTGTATACATATTGTCTAGAATTTTTAAGTGAAGAAAATGAGGTGATTTTTGATGATACATGCTTTTTATTTCAACATTTCTTAGTTGCAAGTATTTTTTGTGTTGCAGATCCAGAAGAAATGAAAGCCCTTGCCTTAAAAAATGCTGAGGCTGCATTTAAAACACATGTGAGCAAAGTAAGTTATGTATAAAAGATATTAGATGTTTTATAGATTAAAATTAAGTTAGCATTATTTTGTATTGTATTCTACAGAATATAAGTGAAATAGGACACAAAATGTTAATAACTTAAGTAAATAATAATTTTCAATTCGTTTGTAACAATTAACATATTAAAAGCTAGAAAAATTTAACATTTTTTTTAAATGTCTTACAAAATTAATAAAACTTTTTTGATATTAAGTAAGCAGTTCATAATTAGTTAATATGTTATTAATAAGTTTGTATAATCACAAACTATGTTATAGAAACATATAAAATTATATGTATGTTTATTTTACAGACTACAGAATTTGACTCTCTCCTGCCTCCTAATATAAAAAAAGAACCTTTCACTATGCAAACTGAATGTAAGAAAATTTTTTATCGAATTTATTTTCCAGCTATTAAAGAACCTGTATCATTTATTATTTTTTTATTAAATTAGAAAACAAAAAATAATAAATTTAATGTAAGAATATATTTATAAAAATAAAATAAGTGAAAGGGAATGTTATTTATTATATAATAAAATAACTTTTTTTATTATATTTTAATTTATGTATGATGTGCTAATAAATATTTTTAATGGTGTGTTATATGTTTTGATAGTTGATGAAAATTTCAAATTGACTAATCCATCTATTGAAGTTGATGAGGAACACCCTCAACCAGACATGTTTGTTGGTAAATTAAAATCGTATCAATTAAAAGTAAGTTTATCATTAATTCACTATTTTGCATATATTTTATTTAAACAATCAGTGTGATTATTAATCTAACCATAACTGGATTGGTTAGAGCATAAAAGCTGTTCTTTGAAAAAGATACCATTTTTTTTATTACTGTCTATTTAATAAGTTTCAAATATAATTTCACAATGTATTTTCACAATTGCTTTTGTGAATGTTTTGATTTTTCCTTTTCTGGTTTCTTAAATATGCAACAAGTTCTAAGCTAGGGTGTTTCTAAACCTTTTAGCTTTCTTAAATTGCATTTGGTAGGAAAATTTTCTGCTAGCTGTGTATAAAACCTACTTGTTAAATTATAGTTATTTATGAGGAAAAGCTTGTAAATGCACAGTTTAAGAAATAAGTCATGGCAAAATAAATATATAGCATGTGTTATGTTTTCTTTTTGTACTGTTTATTATTATTATTTAATTTCAAGTTAAGTCAGGAATTTTATATCATTGAAATAGGTAACTTCTCTAAAAATCAAATTGTATTGAGATAAATATATGATATAATAGTTTATATTTATGAATATAGTGTTTATCAAATTGGATCTTGGATAAAATCGTTTTTGTTTTTGTTAAAAAAAAATTTTTAATACTATAACTAGAAAGCACATAAAAATTTATTTTTATTGAATGCAATTTGTTAGGGTTCTGTCATGCTGATTGTGTTACTGAAACAAACTGATTGTGTTACTGAAAAGTCCTTTGTCCATTCTCTTAATTTTTTCTTTATTATATATTTATAATTTATATTATGTATATATTCTGCCCGACATAGAAAATGCAACACCTTAAAAAACATAGGTATAATATGAGGGAAATTGATACACAAACATAGAAACATGTGATGTTGTTCACATAAGGATAATTTTGTACAATGATGAAATTTGCAGGGTGATCAATATGAATTAGAACCCTCACACGATGTGGCAGGAATTTTGCAAGATACATATTCATTTAAATGTAGATAATATACTGAAGGATGCTATATCTTGTCAACCATTTTTCATGGTTTATTTTCTTATTGTGATGGAGCAGACAAACGACATAGATATGCTAGATCTAGTGACATTGCAAGCCAATGAAGAACTGGAAATGCTGCAATGCTGATGAATGTATGTGCAGCCTCAAGTTGTCCAGTTATAATATATCATTTTCTAGCTGCTGTACGTACAATATCTATAATTATAAGGATAGAATTCAATAAATGATATACTATTCTGAATATTGGAAAATTTGTTGAAAAATATGCTACTGATCAATTGTCATTCAAAAATGAAAAGCAAATTGCAAAAAGTTGAAAACAAGCACAGTATGTGAAAATCTTGCAATTTTTATTATTATTACATGCATATAATCAAGGAAGTTTTCCTCTGACTAATTAAAATCCAATCTTCAATTTTTCTTATATCTTGCATATAATTCCTTTTGGAAATATAATTTTTGTAATTCTACAATGTTGTCCAGCTCCTGGCATTAGAAATCCAATACAGCTGTTTCAAAAATCAAATAAAGGCAAATGCAGTATACTTTTTGAAGTACCATGGTAAGGATAAACTTCATGATAAGGACTTCTGATAAACAAAAAAACTTCTTAAAAACATGCAAAATGGCATCATATAACTGAAAGTGAAAGTGTGTGGTTTTCGTTAATTTAACATTATTTTTAAAGAGATAATTTTATACAGTAATGAAATATGCAGGGTGATTAGTAGAAAATCTGAAGACTTCTGATCACAAACATCAGAAGTTGCAAGCAGTAACAATACAAAATACAGATTCAGTTAGTGTAAGGATAATTTCCTGAATGATGGCATCCCATATGCTCTTATCCATGCTGTACAGTTCCTCCTCCAATTGAGGTAGAGTAAACAAACAATGACCAATCATATTTCAGATATTCTTGATCACAGAGGGTGATTAGGAGACATTGCAGTCAAGGAAGCAATGGGACATACTACAAGGTGTGTCTGCTGGTTAATGTAGTATGTACTCTTATGTTTTCCTGCTGAAAAATATCATTTTGCAGTCACTGAATGGAAGGTAACAGAATCTCATCTTGTATCATCAGGATATCAATGTGCTTCTGTTGACCTACTATCATTGCTGATGGAACCTCAAACCATTATGCATCATTGACAAACATTGATTGATTATCTCTATCTTCCAGACTCTCATGTGACGAATGGAACCGAGACTCATCACCATAAACTACATTGTGCCATTCAGTCGTCCAAATAATTCATTCCTCGCTTGTGTGTCTTCAGACATTTGGTGTCCTGAAATTGTTCTGTCAGATATTGGAGCATCCTAAATTTCCTGCACATTCAACAGAATGCTGAGAGTAGTTAATTGTGAGACTACTGCTGCTTCCCTTTGGATGCTTCAATATTTAGGTGGACCTGTACTTAAGCAACGATCCACATTTTGTTCATTGATTCATCAAGTCAAAATTTTGTGCGCAGTATATACATGTATGTGCATTTCAGCAGCAATATGAGGGTAGGAACAACCAACTGTTTGTAAGCTTACAATTTGGTGCTACATAAAATCATCCAATTGTTGGAAATGCCTTTGATGTCGTTTTCATGAGTCTCTTTAATCCTCATGTCTTCTGAAATGTAGAATGTTTTGAATCTGAATTTTTTTGTGTAACTGTAATTTCAGATCATAATAAGCATAAGCAGCCGAATCTTCATGGTGGAGCATTTTCTATGTTTGGTAGTCTATATTTGTACTTAGAATTTCAAAACTAAATATAAATACACAAAGAAACATTCAAAACAAATTTTATATCAACTCATGGTTACATTATAGAAAGCAAGTTGTGCAATTTGCAAATGTTGTAATCCAAATGTAAAAGTCTATGTATAACATTGCATATTGAATATTTTATCGTATGTTTCTTATTATCACATACTGTTATATATAGCCAGATTATTAATTTTTATTCTTTGATATGTAGGGTATGAATTGGTTGTATAGCTTGTATGATAAAGGTATTAATGGAATATTAGCTGATGAAATGGGTCTTGGAAAAACTGTTCAAACTATAGCTTTTTTAGCTACTCTTATAAAAGTAAGTCTGATAATTTTTATTTACTTATTGGTGTGTGATATTATTTTCTTTTATTTGTATTTTTATGTCTTGTCATTTCGGGGGTAAATTTTTAACTTGGAATTATTATATTTTTCATTTTTAGGCTCAAGGAATTTGGGGTCCATTCCTTGTTATTGCACCAGCTTCTACATTACATAATTGGCAACAGGAATTTGCAAAATTTGTTCCACAATTGAAAGTATGAATAATCAATTTTGGTTTTTGTTCTTAGTTATATTAAAGATATTTTAATTTTACTTGGAAGTAGTTGATTAGGAAAAACATATTCATATTTAACCACCATAATAGAAAGTTCTTCCAGTAGTATATATATCATGCATTTTAATATTTATTGATATTGTTTTATTTTATATATTTTATTGCAGAAAAATGAATAATTTTGTAAAATAAAGTCAGTATTTTATTTAGATGATGTTAATTTACTTTTTTTTTATTAGTTTCAATCAAAAATAATAATTTAAAATGTTTCCGAAACTGCATTATTTTAAAAGTATTCTGTTTTTATTTGAAAATCTTGCATAAGCTAATAAAACATGAAAAAAAAATGTATGCTAATTTAATATCAAAAAGCTATTATTTATTTTGCTGTACTATTAAAACAATATTTCCAATCTGGGTAGTTTTGTGAATAATTAAAGCAAATTGATCATGTATGAATGCTCAAATATAATTCCCTGCTGTCTTCTATGTATAGAGTGTAGGGTGAAAAGTTCTCGGCCTGACACAGAGATAGTGCTCCAATCAGCAAAAATTTGTTTCCTGCCTGGTATACAGTGTCATTAGTTCGTATGACAAGTTTCAACTTGTCCTCTCAATTAGTTTGTTTACATGAATTTTTGCATTAGACATCTTGTATGTTTTTCATTAAAAGGGATAAACTTTAATATAGTGCGGACATAAAATTCTTTATTTTGGATGGATTAACCTCTAAAGAAATTCATCCGAAGTTGACAAGTGTTTATGGGGTTTCCTTCCATGTCAATCGTTGAAAAGTGAGCAACTGAATTTAAACATTGTCACACATCCCTCGAAGATGACCCATAGTGCCGGCTGGCCGGCCAAACACCTTAAACACACCGGAAACCATCGAAAAACTGCATGATATTGTGTTGGATGATAGGCAAGTGATTATGAGTGAGGCTGTGGGGATATCGGAAGCGAAGGGTGAGAAACATCTTGCACAAAGAATTAGGAATGCGCAAGACAAATGCTGCATTTGCTGAATGCTGATCAAAAGCAAATGTGCAAACGATTTTCACAGCAATCTTTGGACCAATTCAATAGGGATGCAACCAATTTTGTGCAATGATTTGTCACCATGGATCCACCACTAAATACCAGAAACCAAACAGCAGTCCAAGCAGTGTGTGGAAGAAGCCGGTGGTTCAGCAGAGTCAATCGTATCTGCCGGAAAGTTTAGCCAGCATGTTTTGTTATGCAAAAGGGGTCCTGTTAATTAATTACCTTGCAAAAGACAAAATAATTACAGGCGAATATTACTCCCAACCTTCTTGACCAGCTGGGTGCCGAAATTCGCGAGAAGAAGCCTGGATTGAAGAAAACATCTTTTACCTGTGCACAAGAGTGCGTTGGCGATGGGAAAACTGCAGGATTTGGGGTACGATTTGCTCGGCCATCCCCTCCTATTCTCCTGATTTGGCACCCTCAGACCTTCATTTGTTCCCAAACTTGAAAAATTTGTTTCTGCGAGAAGCTTCACATCCAATGAAGAAGTTGAGAGGGCCATAGATGAATATTTTTACAACCTTCCAGGCTCTCATTTCCGGGAAGGAATAATGATGTTGGAGAAATGTTGGACCAAATGTGTGAAAGTCGAGGGAGATTATGTAGAAAAATAAAATTTTTTAACTGATAATCGCAGTCTTTTGTTGTCAGGCCGAGAACTTTTCACCCTACCCTTATATATGTATTATTTATTCAGATTGATTATTTTTACACAAAAATATATTTGCTAACTTCTAAATTTTGTATGTTTTTTTTAAATCTTCATCTATTTTAATTTTATCCTTTTTTATTGACTACGGATAATTGTTAAATTGTTTGTATTCTCAAATTTCTATTGAATTCTTTATTTAAAAAGTGAGCTAGAAATCCTGTTTCTAAACTAGTAGAAGTTGACTAGACTAGTTAATTATTAATTTGTTTTAAAAATTGCCTTGTACTTAAAAAAATTTTAAACCTTATTTTTTTTTCATTAAATCATGGGAAAAAAAGGCGTTGTCTTTTAAGCTTTATGTGTGTATATAAACATTGCAAAGAGTTTTGACATAATTGCAATATTTAAAAAAAAAATGTTTAAATTGTTAATTTATTATGCCCCTTGTGTTTCTTAGGTAATACCATATTGGGGCACTACTGCTGATCGTAAAGTGTTGAGAAAATTTTGGAATCTAACTGATTTGCATACAGAAAATGCTTCCTTTCATGTTTTAATTACCAGTTATCAACTAGTTGTTCAAGATGTAAAATATTTTCAAAGAATCAAATGGCAATATATGATATTAGATGAAGCTCAAGCCATAAAAAGTACCTCAAGGTAAAATTATATATAAACTATATACTGATTATTTTTTCCTTTATTGATGAATATTTTTTAAATTTTATTATTTTCCTCATTTATATTTTTAGTCAACGTTGGAAAATACTGCTGAGTTTTAATTGCCGAAATCGTCTTTTATTAACAGGAACACCAATACAAAATAGTATGGCTGAAGTACGTAATTAATTTAATTGCTTAAATTTCATTTAATGAATTTTAATAAAAAAATGTGTTATTTTATTTATTATGCATTATTTTCAGTTGTGGGCTTTGTTACACTTTATTATGCCAACATTATTCGATTCTCATGATGAATTTAATGAATGGTTTTCAAAAGATATTGAAAGTCACGCTGAAAATAAAACAGTAATTGATGAAAGTGAGTGTATTATAAAATTAATAATTTTCTACTATTTTTTACCTATGTTAATGTAAAAATTTAATTCTTTGTAAAATTTTAAAATGTTATTCAAACTGTTTATTTTTTTTCTGTAATGTTATATTTCATTAATATCTTCATGCATTTTAAATATATTGGGGATAAAAAATTTTAAGTGATAATGGACAACAAACTTTTGGGGAGGGGGAGGAAATGGGATTTTATATCTTTAAACTTATATGCTATTTAAAAGATAGAATAAGTTGGATACAAATTCGGGTTTTATACCATACTTTTATATATATATATATAGTAATTATTTTACTAGCAATTTAAATAATTCTCTTTGTTTTAAAATTTTTTGTATATTTATTCTAGAACATCTTTCAAGATTACACAAAATTCTACAACCATTCATGTTACGAAGGGTGAAAAAGGATGTTGAAAATGAATTGTCTGATAAGGTTTTACTTTTATTTGTATTTTCTCTTTTTTCAAAACATTTTATATCATTGCTGTTTGTTATACTTTTTAATTAAATACTATCATTAAAAAAAAAATCCTGTAATGAAGTTAAATTTTTTTCACTTGGCAAATATATTGTTGAATTACAAAATAATTTGTATCATTATAATTCCCTTATTCGTGGTTTTAATTTTTTTAAATTTAAATGTGTATAAAAGCAAAAAAAAAAAATTAAGTTGTTCAAATGATAACCTATTATTGTATAGTAATTTGTGGCTTTATTTCAGATTGAAATTCTTGTATATTGTCCTCTCACCCGAAGACAAAAGCTTTTATATCAGAATTTGAAGGACAAAATTTCTATTGATGACTTAATGCAATCTTCGTCCACATTATCATCTCATTCACAAACTGCCACATCAAGCCTGATGAACTTAGTAATGCAATTTCGAAAGGTAAATTTAAATTATTAAAACAAAAAGAAATGTTGCATATTTTTTAATTATCCTGCATTTATGCTTAAAATATATATTTTCTTTTAATCCAAATTTATAGGTTTGCAATCATCCTGATTTATTTGAAAAACGAGAGGCAAAATCTCCATTGTTTTGTAAATCTCTTCTGTACATTCTGCCAAAGCTATTATATAGAGAAGGTAAACTTAGAATATATTTTGAAATAATATTTGTAATTTTAAATTAGTTAAGTATTTTATGTTTAATTTTGCTTCATGAAGGAATTTTCTTTTTCAGGTCTTTTGTACTTGAATAACTTTAAAAAGCAGCATATTTGTAATAAGTTGTTTGGAATTTTTCATCCTGATCATATTCATTACAGTTTGTTTCCTGCATATGCTGATGAAAGTGAGTTAAAAAGATTTTCTTGCACATATTATTAGAATAGTCACAAAACTCTTACTTAAAATAGCAAATGAACCAATACTATTCATTATGATATTCTAAATATGGCATTAGTATGTAAAAAACGTTTCAATAGATTTTTTTATTCTGTTTTTCTAAGTCTCTTGATTGTTAGTATACCTGCCTGTTTCATGGATATTTTCAGAAGTTTGAAGTTAAACCCAGCCTTTTTGTTGTCAATATTCTTATTTAAAATTATGCTGGCATTTTCATTGTCTGTGGGCATTGCCATTATTTAAAAAATAAATATAATAGTAGAATTGTATCAAGAATTTTGTAAATAATTTTTAGTCAATTTTAAAATTGGAAGAGAAATGAATTTCATTTTATTGATCGTTTTTTATATCAAGATAAAAATGTATAAACCATTTTTTCAAATTTTTTTCTTAATAAAATGGAAGTCAAATGATAAGTTTGTTTGATACTAATGTTTATGTGTGTTTTTAATAAAGATATTTTTTTTAAAGATACTTAACTGTATTGACATCTATGAAATCATATTTTGCTTGTAATTAGTTCTATGTATATAGTTTTTAAGAGCCTACTATTTTATCATTGCATGTTATAGAAGCTGTATTGTTCTTAAAACCTTAGAATTTCATTTTAACTTCTTAATTTATTAATTTTAAGAAATTTTTTTGTATCGAAGTATAGAACTAATTTGCTTTTTTTTTTTTTTTTAAATAAAAGCTCTTTCTATCTTCGTACAATGAAAGCTAGATCCAATCCTCAATTTATTCATCAAATATTTTGAGTTTGCAGTCTAGCAACACATATAATTTAATACAAAAATAAGCAGACTAATTGTGTTCTGAAAATTTAAAGCTACCCTTTCCAATATTCAATTTATTCCAAAATTTAGTTCTTTATATTTGAAAATAAATCTTTTGCACTAAGTTTATGTGATTACTGTCGGCAGTGAAAAAAATGCAATATTTTAAGCAAACCATATAATGCTTTCTTACAAATTTTGTTATATTTTTGAAATTTTATTTGTACTGGATTTGTTTCATACAAAAAATTATTGAACTTTTGAATATTTGATATTTATTTTAAATTAATTAGTAGCTATCAATCAAACTCACAATTAACTCTCAATAGGTTTTAGTGAATTACAAATCAGAAATGTAAAAGGCAACCACTGAATTTCTCATAGAAAGAATATGCAGGAAATAAATTTAATATTTATATTTTATTTAACTTATTTATGAATGTTCATTAATTGTAAAAAGCATTGTGTTTAGATAGTACTTCCTAAATTGTTTAAAGAAAAAGTTTTTAAGTTATGTAATTTTTAAAATGGTAATTGTATTGGTGTAAAAATGTATAAATATGTTACACATTTAGACACTTTCCACAAAAAACGTGTGTACAGAAAATCTGATTATGTTAGTAATTCATTTTATACAATACCAAAAAAATAACGCAAATAAAACAAATGTTTTTATCTCGCTCTTTTATTTATCTAATTATAAGTTTTGTATCGACCAAATATTGAACACAAAGAATGCATATGCATGAAGGAAAGTGTCATTTTCTTAATTTGGAAGGCTTTATTTTATTTATGTTCTTTAGAAGAAAATTATTAAACAATTAATGGTGGTATGAATAGCACAGAAAAAGATCCATTTGAGTGAAATAAAATGTAAAGACCTTTGAAAGAAAAAGAAAAGTTGCTTTTTTTAAAACTGTGTATTTCTAGAGTGAACTAGAACAACTTTTGTATTTTGCAGAAGAATAAAATCTAAGAAGTAAGATCTAAATAAGTAAATCTTAAGAAGGTCTGGAAATTGGTTGATCAAAGTATGTTTTGCATATTTCCATAACATCCAAGTTTATGTCGAAAACATGTTTGTAATTTTAAAAACAAACTTAAACTTACGATGCCTACTGTAAGACATAATTATCTTTCTGTACATAAGTAGCAATGGCAAAATTATCTATTTAGACTTTAATAGATGAAATTAAAATGTTTAAATAAACATTTTAAAGGGAAATTTAAAACAAAATAGAACTAGTTGATAGTTATTACATCCAACAAGATAGTGACTTCATGCACATGAATCTCATAGTTTGGACTCGACTTTAGCTATTATAAAATAAGCCAATAAATTACAAAATTAGATAATTTTCTGAACTATGTAGACATTGACTGCTGAATTTTTTCTCTTGTCCTTACAGTTTTCTTAAAAAAATTTGTAGAGTGAGTTTTTGAAATTAATTATTTCTTTTTTTTTTCCCTCATGTATTAATTGTTATTTTTATTTTCAGAATTTAACCTTAATGACTGTTGTTTTTCCTTCATGCGATTTATTGGTTTGTCAACCAGTGAATTATCTCAGATATTTCTCTGTGGACTTTTATCTAGGTAAATTGTTTTTATTTTTAATGTTATATAATTAAAAAAAATTTATAAATTTCTTTTATCTGGGAATGTTTTAATCTTTGGATAAATTACTGTGAAATTTTCGAAGAGATAAACAAGTACCTTTCAATTACACTTCTAGTTAACTTGTTTATATCATTTATAGGTGGATAGCTATTTGTTTAATGTGGAAATCTGCATACAGGATATTGCAAAATTCTACTTGGAAAACAGCATCATCATCTAAGTAAGTATGCTTATTTATTTTTTTTTCGTGTAAACAATAGACAGTTATTTATGTTATGATTGTGTAGATATCTCATTTTTAGGCAATAATAGCAATTATATTGTTTATTTGAAAAATTATTAATTGATATTGTAAAATCATGGATCTTATTTTTTTTTTCTTTCAGATATCTTGATCAATCAGACTTGGTGCTTTTTCCTTTGTTTCCTGAATACTCACTGCAAAATTCAAATAGTGCCTTTACACCTGTATTTACTAGTTATGTAAATAATGCATATGGATTCACAGATCATCATATTTACCCTTTGAAAACTGTATATAGAAAAAAAAGTGCTATAAGTAGTGAATTAGTTTCTATTAATCAGGTAATAGTTAGTTTCACTTTTTGAGGATTGTTTTTACTTTAATAAATACAAATTGTATTCTTTTTATACATTTATAACATTAAAGTATTTGGCTTTTTGTTGTATTGTGCAAAACAAAGATAGTGTAAAAAAATAAGATTAGTCTAAAAGTTTAAAAAATATATTCACTACTTTATATTTTTTTGGTAAAATATCCTCGTCCTTGTAAATTTTTTTTAATAATAATACAATAATGTTTGTTTAAATTGTAGTAATTATTATTCATTTAATTGGAAATAGTATATATTCTTTAGATAAATTTTTAAAGGGGAAAAAAATTATTACAGGAGAATATGGGTGATATTGAAAATGCTGTTATTTCTCCATGTATAAGGCAGTGCCAGTTGACTAGTCCTCCCTCATTTCTCATTAATTTATCAACTAAGGTAAGTGTGTATATGTTATTTATATTTAAAATTGTATCTACAATTTTTTTTTTTTTATAGAAATGTTCAAAGTATTGCTTCTTTTTAAGGTTGATACTGTTCATTACAATTATAGTTAAAAAATAACCATTTGTGTATAGCTTGAAATTTCTCAATTTATATAAATAAAAACGATTATGTGTGCCTTTTAGACTCAAAAACTACTTTACCTATTTCACTGAAAATTTTACCGAGCACATAGAGAATATTTTGAATGAAGTTTGATAGGTAGCTCTGTTGTTTTTATAGTGTTAATTGATATCTACATAAAAAAAAAGAAGTTTCATTCAGAATTTAGTTAATGCCATTTTAATTTAAATAAATAAATTAGAACTAGAATTGAATAGAATATAGAACTAAAATTGTAATTATTTAATTCATATATATATATTCATATTTAGCAGTAGTGAAGCATTGCCTAGTCCGCTAGTGTATATACATGAGGGTTGTTATCAATCGGTAATATGTCTATAAGTATCCTACCCCTTTATATGTTTTTTGTATTTTATTTTTCGTTCTCTGGTTCTCTTATTTTTCATTAAATGACTGAAAATAAAAGTTATCTTTAAGAGGAGATATAAGCAAAGTTTATGATTAAAGCGTAAATTATATTAATTGAATCTAAATGCGTAGTTTTAAAATCATGCAGTATTAATTGGATTTTGTAAAATATTAAATTTAAAATAAATTTTTCTTGCTATATTTCCATGCTATTGTGTTATTTATAATTTTCCACTAGTTTCAGTTGATAAGTTTTAAAAATATTTTGATTCACTATGAATATATTTCGCAGGTTATATGTGAACCTTTAACTGTCTATTCTTCTGACCGAAGTGCTGATTGGTGGCTAACACGAACCAAAAATTGTGGCTCTGTGCAAGCATTGAGAACTGTTCTGTATGGATCTTTAGAAATGACACCAATCAAATTAAAACAAGCAGTGTTCCATCCTCAACCTCTTGGAGGTATAAATGCATTACGTCCTATAAATGGATGGTCCAAGATCGTCATTCCAGGTATGAATTTTCAAAATCAATAATACTTCTTAATTTTTATTTAGAGATGTACTGCTAATTTTTTATGTGTACAACTAGATTGGCTATCAACAGGTAACTAATAAAGAATACAGGACACTAATAGGACTAAACTTCATTGCATAGTACATATTATTCAAAGAAGTTCAATTTATTTAGGAATATTCATGCATTTGCTTCCTAAGAATGTCAAACTACTTGTGTATTATTACTTTTTTTTATTTGATATTTATTTTAAATGTATGAAAATTTGTAGTTCACAGAAATATATTAAACTTGAATAATTTTAAAACAATACCTTGTTCCAAGCCATTGATAAAAATTGTTTCTCATTTAAGATGAAGAAGTATATAAATGAAAATTTTACTATTGCATTTTTTGCCAACACAGCTTATCATTTATTATTAGAATATTTTTTGAGTTGCATCTTGGCGAGGATCTTGAATTTTTTTTTCTATAGAAAATTCTATATTACAAAATAAACACACACACACACATATATATATATATATATATATATATATAAATTATTATTAGGTTTACATTTTAATTTTTTATTATGATTTTGAAATAAATATAGAAAACATTAATACTAAGTAAATTTTTTTATATACTTACAGTTCATATTTTTTTCAGTTGTATTAATACTATAAATGTTATGTCATTATTTTGAAAAATAACATTTTCCCAGTTATTAATTGTTCAACATCAAGTATATTATTTTTTTTTCTCTTAAAAAAATAAAAACATTTAATTTTGAGCAAAGTTATAGAAAGGTTTATACAAAGTATGCATCATCACTAGTCACACATTTTCCCATCTCTCTGACAATTTGTTGATGACCCCTCCAAAAAAAAGTACTGAGATGGTCCAGTCATAAAGCTACTTTTTATTATCTTCATAATTATTAAAGTGTTTAATGGAAAATGTAAAATTGATAAAAACAAGTGATAGTCAGAATAGACTTAAGTCTGGTGGGCCAAGTACATAAATACTATCTGATCGTTTTCACTGTGTGTGATGAGTCAATGTCATCTTGCAGAATTAATTTCATATACCTTGTTGCCCATTTTGGTTACTTTTCGATCAGTGCATGGTTCAAATTGATCCATTTGTTGGCAATAGCGAGTGACAACTATTTAATCAATTTTAAGAAGCTCAAGGGCATTTCGGTTGGCCTGAATGCTGTCTTTCAAGTCACTTTTGATTCATCTAAACCGATGCATGCATAGTTTCTTGCATTGGGAGATTGCCACAATAAGTTTCCATGAATACCATTGTTATTTTTACGTTGAATGAACTAAAGAAAACCAGTACCTGTTGCAAATGCTCTTGATTTGGCTTGAAACTTGGCATGTTTCCTACATGAAATAAATGGCATTAACTCGAAAAATGTTTAAACATCAGTGGCACTCAATTTCATAACACATGACTGTTAATCAACCCTTGTTTATAGCTCTAACTCTTAAATATAAGAATTTATTTTATTTTGCAGGCAGTTATCAATGAATTTGTTTATCAAAACTTAACCTTCTTTTTAATCCTTTTTGTGTATATATGATTTCATTAACTGAGTTTTATGAGCAAAATGTATCTTACCACTAATAAAATTCACTTTTGCATAAAGAATAAATATTTTATACATTATATATAAATAAAAAATTATTATTTTTTTTCCTTGTAATTTTTTTTTTATTTATTTATTTATTTATTTTTGTAATTTTTAGAAAAAGAAACCATTGTAACTGATTCTGGAAAACTTCAAGTTCTTGATGATTTACTTTCTCGTCTAAAAGCAGGAGGTCATAGAGTTCTTATTTATTCGCAGATGACTAGAATGATAGATCTTCTTGAGGTTGGTATTGATATATTTTTTTAAAAAATAAATTAATACTTCATTTTTATATGAATTTAAAAGAAACTTTTGATGAAACTATTTTTAATGCATTTTAATTATTTGTCTTGTAGGATTACATGAGTTTTCGTAAACATACATTTATTAGATTAGATGGATCTTCAAAAATTGCTGATAGAAGAGACATGGTTGCTGATTTTCAATCAAGGTATTAAAAATAGATTAAATTTTGAAAGTATTTTTATATCTGAAGATCTTTAAAAAAATTTATATTTTGGTTAATTATTATTACTTTCTTGTCACAGATCAGATATCTTTGTTTTCTTGTTGAGTACTCGTGCTGGTGGTGTAGGAATAAATTTAACAGCAGCTGATACAGTATGTATTTTTTCTAATATAAATTTCATTTTAATTTTCAAAATAACTAACTTCAGCTTAAAATTTTAGCTGTTTGACTTACCTATTAAAATTCTATTCTACTAAATTATAAGTCAATAAAGAAAGTTAAAATAATAAGTTAATAAAAAAACAAATTAATTAATACATAGTAGAATATAATTTCTTTTTTTTTTTTTTTTTTTTTTTTTTTTTTTTTTTTTTTTTTTTTTTTTGTATTCACTATTAAAATTTTATACCTGAATATATGTGATTTGTGAAATATAATGGGACTTTTAGATTGGGCCTAGGGCTAACTACACTACCCCATGTAAAAGACAAAAAAAAAATCCGGATATTATCCAGATAACTGGGAGTATAAAAGGAGATGGAGGATATTAGTTTTAGATGAGTCAAGCTGGTGGATGCTGATTAAAACAGCCTTGGCCAAGAGGCAGCTTGTCTTATAAAGAAGAAATATAATGATTTCCTTGAGCTTAAATAAGGCTGAGTTTTCATTTGTGAAATGGATGTTGAGTGTCCCGAAATAAATCATTGGTAAATGCAAATTGACTAGTATTTCATTCATTCCCCATTTTATTTTTTATTGGAACCAAAATAAATTGTAAAACTGCAAGCAATTTAATTTTTTATTAGTATGTTCTATTATGAGTATTATTATAAAATAAACAAATTGTAAAGATTAATCTTGGAACTTTCAAAAGCTGGAGCATCTCTGTTTTAGATATAGTGATATGTCATGATGTAACAATGTTATAATTGTGCTAAAATTTAGAAAACATATAAACCAAATATTTACACCTCTATTGGAAAGGAAAAACATAGTTCATCTATGGTATTAAAAATTTCTCAATAATTAAATTATTTAAAATACTTATAATTACACTTAAATAAATATATTGAATTATCTCTTGGTTTTAAAAATAGCAACATCGCCTAATAGCATAGTTTTAAAAAAATAATTGATTTTCAATTATTTAGGTTATATTTTATGATAGTGATTGGAATCCAACTGTAGACCAGCAAGCTATGGATCGTGCTCATCGCTTAGGACAAACTAAGCAAGTAACTGTTTATCGTTTAATTTGCCAAGGATCCATTGAAGAGAGAATTCTCCAAAGGGCTAGAGAAAAATCTGAAGTAAGTTATAGGAGGTTTTTAATGCTGAACTTGTGTGTTTTTTTTTTGTTTTTATTCTTTACTTTATTTCTTTATTTATATTAATCTAATTCCTCTTTGTACATAGAAGTAATTAATAAATAATATATTAGTTTTGTGTTCCTAAAATGCAATATAATGTATCTTGTATGTTTTTAGTGGGTTCAAATCTATTATTAATATTTGAGAGCTAAGTTTTGCTGTACTACATCAGGCTAATTTTATATTTGTTAAAACATTGATATTTTTAATAACATGTAATTAAAATTATATGTAAGCCATTATGTCATTAAAGAAAAATTTATTGAAACATGGAAAATAATTTTTCAGATTCAAAGGATGGTTATTAGTGGTGGAACATTTAAGCCAGATACTTTAAAACCCAAAGAAGTTGTATCACTTCTTCTAGATGATGCTGAATTAGAAAAAAAATGTATGTTGTAAAAGAGTTGCTTATTTAAATTATTATTGTTTATTATGGATTGTTCAAATGTTTATAGTGTATTTAATTTTTGCAATAAATATTTTTATCCTGTTATAACATTAGTCATTTTGTTAAAATCAAAGTACAATTATTTAAATTTAATCGAAGAATATATTCTTTTAAGGAAAATTTTTCCTGTATTTGAATTTCATATGATTTTATTGGTTTAAAATTTTATTATTATTGATAAAAAAAATTACTATAATATATAATAGTTATATCTATGGAAAATTAATTTTAGTGGAATTTTGTAGTTCGTTCCAGGCAAGAAGAAAGAAAACAATTTGAAAAGTTAAGCCAAGACAGGAAAAAAAGACCTGAAAGTTTTGGTGAAAGCAAAGTATGTGATAGTAAAATTTTTTTTTTCATCGTAAATTTTCATAAAATTTTCTTCCTTAAAATTGGATATATGTATGTAAATATTTGCATTCTATTTAAATGCCTCATTATATTAATATTAAAAAATTAACTTCTTATTTTCTGTTGGAGAATATCAATGTTTAGTAAAGAAAACCTCTGCTTCATAGTAATTCTGTATTTTATTTAAGTACTATTGCTTAGTTAAATGTTGAAAAGTTGTGTGATTAAGTTTATATTTGAAATAAATATCTTCTCAAATAGTTTTTCTTTATTGAATGTTTTTAATAGAGAGGAAGAAAGAAAAAGAAAGATGATAGTATCCGTTCAGTTACTCCTATGCCTTATCAAGATGGGGATTCTTTGCAGAGTGTTGATTCAATTCCTCCTAGTCCATACAGTGAAGTTAGTACTTTTCAGTTAATTAAAATATCATTTTTTGGTTCATAAGATGTTTTCCCCCCATCCAATATTTTAAATTGTAATTATATTGTTTTAACTATTGGTATCATTATTTGTATTTTTATTTCATTTTGATGGTTTAAGTAATAGAAATAATTTATTAGTATTTGTGGTGTTTGTGAATGAAGATTTTAATCAGATATTAACAATTATAGACTACATTTAAATTCATAAAGGTACAAATATGAGATTTTAAAAATTTTCAGAGAGAGCAAATTGTATGATTCCATCTGCTTCATAAGATGTTTGTTAACACAAGAGTGATAGCTGAAAATTCTGCTTATGTAACTATACTAAATTTTACAATCATCTTAACATCCAATTCATTCAACTAACTTTATCATGTTGTAGTTTGATGAAAATGATATCTTTTGATCACAATAACATTGCAATTGTTTTGGGGGAGATGATGAAGAATTGGTTTGCTGTCTTTCTCCTTTGTAAATGATAATAGCGTTATTCAAAACATGCATAATTCATATGATATTAGAAAAGGGTTCATGTTTATTAAATATTTAGCAGTTTTGCTTAATGTTTTTATTATTCTGATTACCACGTATATATAAATATGTATTATATATTCTTTCTATATAAATTATGTTATATGCTTTAAAAAAAGCATGAACAATAGCAATTTTATTGGGCTAATAAGAAAGAAAATTGGTGAAGCAAATAATATGGAAGAGACTCGTTAGTAGGATAGAACATTACAATAATTACATACATTACAATATTGCATCTCAATATCAATAGGAAATAAGATTACAAGTTCATCCTTACTCTACAAATGACCTTTAACACTTCAAAGCTCTTACATGCCGTCATCTTTATATTTTTACTAGCAGGTATAAACCAGAGTTGCCCAGCTATAGAAAATAGTACATATTTATTTTAGCCAATTTTATTAGAAATGAAAGCTAGCAATTTTTCAAATGTTATGCTGGTTTTCATTTGTTTCGGTATTTCTCCAGTGTATAATTATTTTCTGTGGCATATTTGAAAACTGTTCACAATAATTCCTTTTTAGAATCTTAAAAGCTCTAAAAGAGAAGATATTCAACTTTCAAAATTAAAGATTATCTTTCAAAAGCTTAGATAACATTACTGTAGATATATATTATAACATCATTATTTAATTTAAAAAAAAAAACATGTCAGAGGCTTTGTGTAGTGGTTTAGTTTTATTTAATTAAAAAAAGTTGAATAACTGATGAGAAGTTAGAATTTTTTCTTAATTCTGGCACTGAAATAATGTTAGTAACGCAAATAGTAAGGGGTTAAAATTTCATGGTGCAGGACTGAAAAATGTGACAATTCATCGAAACATAATCTCACTTTTATATATATATATATATATATATATAGAAAAAAAATTTCGGGATGGTAGATTGTGTGTATATAGACTTAAATCAATTTTTATGTACAGAATACAAAACTTGATGTTTAAATCTTCGTGCTTTATTTATTTATTTATTTTTTCCGAAACAATTGACCATATTCCTATTTTGATGCATGTTAAAAATAAAGAGGAGGAATTTACTATCTTTTCTTCATCAATTACTATGGATGCATTGATTAGTTAAATTCTATTCTTTTAATATTGGATTTAATTAATTTGATAAGCTTCTAAAAATATTACTTGCCACTTTACTTCCAGCATTCTGTAAGTAATTTCCCTGTTACTCATGATGACACAAGTAGTGAAGGTCCATTAGTTGTTGATGACAGCAGCCCTTCTAGTATGCCTGCTTCATTTTCTTTGCATTCTTTTGGTAAGTGCTTACTTTATTTATTCACCATTTAATTCTTATTTTTAAAAAACCAAAAAGGCATTCTTTACTGAAGGTCATAAGAGCATATTTAAAGTAAAGATTGAAAGTAAAATGAGAAAAATTAGTGAATAAAATTAATACAAAGGTGTAATTGTAAAAGGTATTGATTTGTTATTTTATTTTAACAATACAAATTGCAATTGATAATGTTTATTTTATTATTAGTATTTTTTTTTTTTTTTTTTTTTTTTTAGTTGAATTGTGGTAGAGCGTGATTTGTATATTGTATGTTTTTTGTCATTCCCTGCCAATTGATCTTTCTAAATGATATTTAGTAAAGTGTTGTTTAAGAAAAAATATACTGAAATTTACTAGTGCAGTTGATAAAATTTTTTTTTTTTTTTTTTTCACAGGAAATTCTTGTTTTGATGAGAATGCTGCCTCTTTTCTTAAAAAAAGAGGTGGTAGTCGAGGAAGGGGCCGTCCTAGAGGATCAGGAAGAGGCAGGGGGAATGGAAGAGGTCGAGGGGGTGTATTGTCAGCTGCTGCAGCCGAGTTGGCAGGAGCTCAAGCTGAAAAGTCAGCTGCCTCTGCTGCTTATGGATTTTCTTCTACAGCCTCTTCTAAATCCAGTAAGTTTAGCTTTTTTTATTTATTTATTTAGAAATAAAATAAAAACATTACATAATATAAGTCTTTTCTTATTGTTCAGGATTAATTGTAATTTTTAATTATTTTGTACATAATAACTTGATTGCTGAAGTTATTGACATGCTTATTAAGTAAGAACTTTTATGGAAACATTTAAATTAAACAGCTTTTTTTTAAAAAATGAATTATGAATATTAATTTCTATTTCATGACTTTATAATGGATCTATTAAAATTATTTGTTCTTTATGGAACTATAACTTATTTTGGTAAGGAATTTAAAGAACAAACAAAATTATGACATAGACTATTTACAGTAAATGGAAAAAAAACTGCTCTTATTATTTTTTGTGATTATCATCAGGTTTTTGCATAAGGAGTATTGTTGGAAATGGTTCAGAGAACACTAACTTAATGTGCAAAGCAGTTTGCTATTGTCTAACATGATTAATTAACTTCTACGTAAATAGGCATATGACATTATGGAGTACCTATAGAGCCAATAATGCCCATAAATTCCTCACATCTGCATTGCTGTCTAATATGTAAGCAAAAAGTGGTGGTTGTGTCAAATAAAAGCTGGTAAAAGTATGAATTTTTATAAGTGGTCAATGGTAGTCAAAAGGAGTGCTGTGAAGCTGGTACAATTAAATGTCTGAATTTCGATCCAAAGTACTGTGACATAAATGCACAACAATAGTGAGGAATTATGCGACAGGGAAGGGTGAAAGACATCAGGTAGTATAGGAGCTGAAAAAGCTGGTGAAGCTAAGAGAATTGTTCTTATGAAGTCTGTACCCTCTGTTGGCACTTGCTATGTTGTCACTCTCGGCATAATTGACTGGAGTTAGCAGGATTGGCTCCCTTGAGAGCGGCAGCGAATGATGTGTTTTCCTCTACTGGTCTTGAGGTGAATTTGATGTCTGATTGAGCTTGGTTCCTTGGGTTTTTTCATGATGGTGACTTTGAGAATTTACTACATCCTCTCCAGGATGTTATATATCCTTAATATAAGCAGGCCTGCCTAGACACAACCTGCTTATATGTAATTAATGCAAGTTGTGGCTTCGATAATACCAATCATTGGGCATTCTTCAAAGAAGTGTGAACCCTCACACTTAAACATTGTTTCTGGTTATCACAGTTTCTACTTTCATGATGGCAGTAGTTACAAGCAAAACGTGTGACCCCCATTCTTTGTTTAAAACATTCCCTTAGATAGAGTACTTGATGTACTTTGTAGATAGGAGGATTTGACTCATTTCTTGATGGCGTGATTTGCCAAAGCAGGATCATATTCTTCATCGGGGAGTCTATTTCTTCCACTATTGTAACACAGGCCCTTTATGACTGCCTTGAATTTAAGTTTCCTTGAAGCTGTACTACCATAGGAAGGCATCTTGGTTTGAGGAACCAATTGATCAGCATTTCTTCCTTATTGAGCTTAGCAAAACAATTTTCAGTGTGGAATAGGGTCTTTTCAAGTGATAATTTCATTGAGATCCTGGCCACAGGCTTTTTGTTGGACACACACTTTTGTTTTCTTATTAATGAAGCCATCCTCTTCAATAGGGTAGCTGCTGTTTTGTTGAATCAGAAGGATTTATATCAGGAACCTGTCTTATTTTTGTGCATATCGGCATTAATAACATACCAACTTGAAATTCTATGTAGTTCTAGTTGTAATTTTTATGGCTTATGAAAGAATAGGTTGTGGGGTGCCCCTCCACTTCCTAGGGTTATAAATATTTTTTTCCCATTCTTTATCAATCATCGACATAGAACTTTAAAACATGGACTTACTCATAATAAATGGACATTAAGGAACTTATTGTTATTTGAATTTAAAGACTACATTATATAACAGAGTTAAAGTTGTGAGTGGTCACCTATATAATGAAATCTAAACATTCTGCTTGCTTTAGGAAGTATGACATTTCATAAAAGAAAGAATGCTCAAGGCAAGATTTTTTTTATAAAAGCATTTCCAATGCCAACTATTAAGAATTCAGTTTCTGAAGAATTCAGTGAGAAACTATACTCTAGGTTTTAAGTGGAAAAATTTCAATCACAATGCATTGTTTAGAATTATGTGCAACTTCAACAAATTATCAAGTATGTTTCATAATAATCAAATTGCTTTGCATATTAGAATTAAGAGGAGAGAAATTTATATTGATCTAACTTGGATTTTTCTGCTAAGTAAAAACACTTCACATTTAGCATTCTTAATTCTTCACCAAGCAGTATAACAATACATTACATAAATAAAAAATGCCAAGTTTATTGCATCACAGCAAGTAATGTTAAAGCCATTTGAATTTTTTTTATGGAAGAATGATGTAGAATTCAGGACGTCTCCAAGATATAATAGTTATTTGCTTCATGTTTCAACTGTATGCACTTTCATTAATAAATAATTATTCAAATCTTATTTTTTAAGTACATGAAAAGTAATTTTTTTGTTTCTTTTCCAGCTGAAAAAAGTCCTGCCTTTCGAAGTCGTGGTAGTAGTAGAGGAGCTGCCGGTAGTCAAACGAACAGATATTCAACACCTAGAGGAAGAGGATCTTTCAATAAAGGACTACCCCCTACTTTACCAACACAATCAATTTCTTTAGGATTTTATATGCCTGGTCCTCAGCTACAAGGACCTTAGTCATACCAGATATTGTGATTATTTTAGCAATGATTAATTATTGACTTTCTTCACTATCATGCATTTTAAGGTAGAAATGTTGCTATATTCTTGTTAATTAGCATGAATTTCCCCATTGTATAAAGCTGTTTTTATTGTAGATACTTGTACAGAAAAAAAAAAACCCAAATATTTATGTATGCTAGCCATTGGCTTACAATGAAATATTGTTAAAGAATTTATCTGTCATTTAAATATGTTTAATAAATTTCAAACTATATTTACTTTTGTTTATTTATTAATTATGCTTTGCTTTATTTATTATATTTTTTTTAAGTATAAAAGCACAATTTTAAATAAAAAAATATTTTGTAATTGGTTAGTCTATTTCAATTAAATGTAAATACTTTGCTGTTGTTGGTACTAATACCAGCTGGTCTAGTACAGCTAGACCAGCTCCATGAGTTTGTGAACATCCAGGAAGTCAAAGAAAAGAAGAGGGTTTGTCTCAGCCTCAACTCTATTGAAGTTCACACAGTCGAGAAGGTGCTCAGGTCAGGCACTGTCCAACCTGCATTTGTCATAGTTTATTGTTGAAGGACAAGCGTCGAATATGACCAGAAGCAAAGCTAAAGAAGGCAGTCTGTGTTTCCTTTAAAAGCAAGGAGCAGCACCAAGTTTTTTCTGATGTACCAGTTGTGAATGCGTTTGTTGACTGCAAAACAGTTACCACAGTTTGTTGACTGCGTTTTTCCTTAAGGTGAAGATTTCACTAAAAGTCAAAACAGTGATTAGTCATCAGTTCAATAGCGGCAGACTTTGCCAGATAATTAGCTTTCTCATTTCCCCTCAAACCGATATGAGAAGGGACCCATTGAAAATGTATGCAGTGTGATTGTGAAAGCACTGAGATTTCCTTTAAGATAGATGCTCTCATAGATAGCAATTTGCTGGGAGTATTGAAACATAGACTTGAAATAATTTTGTCAGCACTTGTTTGAATCCTCTCATGTTTGCTCAATGAGGTGTCTGGGGCCACAGGAGTATGCATGAAATCCATATTCTAGGAATGGGCAAACAAGGGAAGTGTAAGTGGTTCTTAAAGTAGCTGCATCAGCTCCCCAAGTCTAGCCAGATATAAATTTGAGGATGTTAAGCCTTAATCTATGTGTCTATTACCTAGGTTCCCCTGGTCAAGAGTATATCCCAGATACTTAGCATTTTTTTTTTTCATATTTTATGCGAGTTCCATTCATAGCAACTGTAGATTGGTATCTAAATAGATGTCTATTTGTTGTGAAGAAATTTACTACAGATTTGGAAGCATAAAAATTCAGCTTATGTACTCTCACAAAGGTCCACACCTCCCCAAGAGCAAAATCACTGTTGTCTGCAATAGTCTTAATCACGGGATCAGATTGCCATAAGACAATATAATCAGTAAAGATACCTACCTCACAACCACTCGTGAGCTACTTCTCTATACCTGCCATGTATATAGAGAAGAGAGTAGGACTCTAGACAGAGTTCTACTGAGGAATACTTTGCTTTAAGCTGAATTTGTCAGACAAAGTGTTTTTATACATGACTTTGAAAATTCTATCCTTTAGGAAGTCTGAGAGACAGGGAAAAGCCTTTTCCTTAATGCCAAATGAGTCATGAGCTTGGTAATTAATTTTTGCCCCAAAACTGTGTTGAAGGCTTTGGACATGTCCAGGAAGGTTGCAATAGTATGAGGAATAGGCTTATGGTCTTGCGTGTCTCTGACCCTCTGTCCAAAATAAAGAATTCGGCCATGCCCTTTTTTAAAACCATATTGCTTTCTAGGGATCAGATCTCTCGCATCCAAAAAGAAAGTGAGTCTAGCCAAAATCGGCCTCTATATAATTTTGCAAGGGACTGAAATCAGATCTATAGCTCTCTGTTAGTTTGCCACTTTTCCAGGTTTGTTAATGGGGACCACGAGAGCCCTTTTCCAATCACTTGGAACTCGGCCAAGCTTCCATGGAAGATAGAAAATATCCAGCAATGTCTATTTGCCTTGTGGACTGAAATTCAAAATCGTGTCACCGTGAATACCATCAAGTCCTGGAGATTTAATAGGATTTAAACCCTAAGGGCGGCATCTAGTTCCTGCATTGAAAAATCCACCAAGAAAGTTGTGTCTCCTGCGTTAGAACTTTGATACTTATGAACAAGTCTTTTAGCCTTGGGTTTCAATGGCTACGTTTTCAAGTGTATAAGTCAGGTTTCCTATGTTCTTGTAGAATTCTCCTAGAATATTTGCGGAGGTTTTATTATTTGGAAAGATATTGCCATTAGCATCTTGAATGATGTTACATTCTTCCACTTGGCATTGATCACAATTGAAAGATTTTAGGAGTTATAGGGTCTAGTTTGCTGCACATGTCTCTCCAGACCTTCCCGCTTAGCTGCAGTGTATTTATGTCTAATTTCAACATTGAGACTATTATCAATTTTTAGAGAGCCGTCATTTGATCTGTGAAGTGCTTTAGGTAAATGTTTTCTTCTGTCAAGTAGATCTCTGAAGGAGGGGCCATTATGCTTAAAACGTGAAACTACCTCTAGGAATAGTGCGTCATGCAACATCAACAGTGATAACATCCTTAAAAAGGATCCAATCCGTCAAGACGTGTCATGTTGACATCTAAAAATTTATGTTCCGTTACGCCAGTTAAAGATTTCCATTTAGCCTTTCTAAAATTCCAAAAATTGGGCCGTGTTATGTCTGTCTTTCGACCAACAAAATGTCTTTGAATCAAAATAGGTAAAGTGGGCGCTATAGATGTCATCCAGAGTAGACCAGTTACAAATATCAGGACTTGTAATTGAGACATCTAAGGTGCCATAACTAAAAGAAATACGAGTTGGTTCACCATTGTTAAGGAATAGGAGAGCTCTGTCATCCGCAGCACAGATTAAATCGTCACCTCTGTGATAGCGTTGAGATCTCCTAGGACAGGAAGGGGCAAACTTTTTCGGGCGCGGGCCAAAAATCGAAAGAAAAAAAAAGTTTGGCGGGCCAAGATAAATTTTTCTAAAATTTTAAAAACAATATACAAGTATTACAATTCATATATGTTAATGAGATGAATGAAATTGCGATTTCATTTTTAAAAGTTCCTCATATTGAGATTTGAAGTGAGATGTACTGATTTTAAGAAACGAGGCTAAATGCTCCTCTGTCAGTCTACTTCTGAAATAATTCTTTCTAAGGTTCATAGTTGGAAACACTTCTTCACATATGTAAGATGAAGAACAAAAATTGTTAATTTGTAGAACAAAAATTGAAAAAGTAAAAAGATCATCAATACTTTGAAAAAAAAAAAATATTTAATCAAAGGAGATGGATATATAATATATAAATATATATTTCTTTTAATTTGTCTCGGACCAATAATTAATTTTAATCCCTCGGAGCATTTAATTTGCCATTCTGGGAATGATACCTCTATTTGGGGGAGGGGGATGTTTATAAATCTTTTGCAAGAGATTGAGACTTACTGTAATTATAGGTCTGAATGTATAGTTGGAGTGACAATTTTCTTATCCCATATAATGAAAGCCAAACCACCACCTCTACCACTGGGCCTATCAACACGGTAGATGCTATCGTAATAATACAATGATCAGTTCTGAATCTAATAATTATAGATTAGGTTAAAAATAAATAATAATGCAACTCAACTTGGCGAGCCACAAACAGATAAAATAAGAAATGATTTTTTTATTAAAAAAAAAAAAACTTAATGATTTTAAGGTCTTTATCAATAAAAATAGGAACTTCATTAATATTTCTAAAATAAGGAAGTTCGTCCATCTTAATATATCCTCTTTGTAGACAAATTTATGGGACCTAAAAGTCGAGTGTCGGTACTACATCGTTCGAGTTCAAGGCGGTGCCATAGACGCTTGTAGTGGTTCGGAATCCACTTTAAACCGTAGGTTCCGGTCTAAAAAGACCGTAGGGCTAACAACCCTACCCCATAAAAAGAAAATATCTTCTGTCTCAAAATCTGCCAATGAAGAAGACTAATTTATATCCAGGGTCAAAATTTATAATTTTACTATACTACTACGCAGTTCCTTTAGTGCCGCAAGATCTAAGAATGTTTAGGATAAAGTTATACTCAATTGTATGTTTGCATATCTTAGTGATTCAGGCTTATTCGGTCCATTTTAAACTTTTTTTCAATTCCTTCTATTAGTTCACACTCTCCCTATACACTGAAGTGACAAAAGTCATGGGATAGCAATATGCAAATTTTCAGATGGCAGTAGCATCGCGTAGAACAGGTATAAATGCGCAGTGCTTTCGCAGAGCTTTCATTTCTGTTCAAGTTATTCATGTGAAGAGGTTTTGACGTGATGATGACCGCACGACGGGAATTAACAGACTTTGAACGCGGAATGTTAGTTGGAGCTAGACGCATGGGTCATGCCATTTCGGAAATCGTTAGGGAATTCAACATTCCCAGATCCACTGTGTCAAGAGTGTGCCGAGAGTATGAAATTTCAGGCATAACATCCCACCATGGACAGCGCAGTGGTCGACCGCCTGCACTTAACGACCGAGACCGGCGACGTCTGCAAAGAGTCGTAAATTCTAGCAGACAAGCAACACTGCGTCAAATAACCGCAGAAATCAATGTGCGACGTACAAGGGACTTGTCTGTTAGAACTGTGCGGAGAAATTTGACTTTCTTGGGCTATTCCAGCAGAAGACCGACTCGAGTGCCTTTACTGACAGAACGACATCGCTTGCAGCGACTCTCGTGGGCACGTGAGCATATCGGTTGGTCCCTAGATGAATGGAAAACCGTGGCCTGGTCCGATGAGTCACGATTTCAGTTGGTAAGAGCTGATGGTAGGGTTCGAGTGTGGCGCAGACCCCACGAAGCCATGGACCCAAACTGTCAGCAAGGCACTGTTCAAGTAGGTGGTGGCTCCGTAATGGTGTGAGCTGTTTTTTCATGGCAGGGACTTGGTCCTCTGGTGCGACTGGACCGAACATTGACTAGAAATGCTTATGTTCAGCTACTTGGAGATCACTTGCAGCCATTCATGGACTTCATGTACCCAAACAACGATGGGATTTTTATGGATGACAATGCGCCATGTCACCGGGCCACAACTGTTCGCGATTGGTTTGAAGAACATTCTGGACAATTCCAACGAATGATCTGGCCACCTAGATCGCCCGACATGAATCCCATCGAGCATTTATGGGACATCATCGAGAGGTTTGTTCGTGCCCAAAATCCTGCACCATCAACGCTTTCACAATTATGGACGTCTATCGAGACAGCATGGCTCAATATTCCTGCAGAAGACTTCCAACGACTTGTTGAGTCCATGCCACGTCGAGTTGCTGCACTTCGCCGGGCGAAAGGAGGGCCGACACGATATTAAGAGGTATCCCATGACTTTTGTCACTTCAGTGTATATATCTTGTTCAAATTTTCAATCGTTAATAAAATACTTCTTTTTATCCACTCAAGTTCAAATACATTTTTTGAAACTTGCAGTGGATGACACTTGATTTTAATACACTTTTTTCAAGTATTAATTCATTAATTAAAATTAATTAATTAATTTTAGTCTCTTTTTTTTTTTTTTTTTTTTAGATTTAATCAGCATGTATCTACCAATAGATGGCGCCAGATAAATAAATAAAGTACTTTCTGCAATATAGTGAAAAAAATGTAGGAATTGACTTAATTTTTTCTTTATATATTATTTGTTTTTGATATAATTTATTTTAGATACAACTAGATCAATTTCCTTTTTATGAATGTGACAATTTTTATTTATGATTTTATTATTAGTATCAAGCTCTATCTAAAATTTATTTTTAAAGGTCACGCAGTTTATGCATCGCAAATCATTCTTGCAATTTTTTTCTTCAAGATCATCCTCTCCAAAATTGCCACATATTTTCTTATTTCGAGAAAATGTGGCAGTATGTCAGAAATTGAAGCACTGTAATGGCCTTATGAATTCCTTAAGATCCAACCTGGACCATCCAATGTTTATTTTTTGTTACTAGCCATAAATTTTTTTAGATTAATTCGCAAAATAGAGGTCGTTTGGATGTGTCGACTTTTTTTATGGCATCAGCCATAAAGTCGATAAGTCGCCAAATGTAGTAACCACGATTTCTGATACTATTTGCAATTCACTTACAATCGCAACCCTTTTTTTTTTTTTTTTTTTTTTTTGGCGAAACTAATTTTTGATGCCAAATTCCATCGGCCCCTATTCCGCGATTTTGGCGTTTTTTAAAAGTTGCAGGATCGACGTAATTATTAGATTTACTCTATGTAGTGTCTTTATCTGGAATCTGTATTCCTCGTCAATGTCATCGGGATTTTTTTCAGTTAAGTTATAAACAATGATATGTAGGTTTTTTTCTCTTTCGTTGTATAACTTTAAAATCTTCATTTATTTCATGTTTACCTTCTGTTATATATATTTTTTTTCTTCTTTCTAACGCAGTTGGCAAACACTTAGACAGCTTGGACGCCTTAAGGCAAGCGCTGCACAGGCGTTACTCACTTTGAATTACCCAGGGGGCGCGTGTAACTTGAAGATAAGCCACGGACGCGGAGTCACAATGCCCCCGCAACGCTCTACGATCCTATTAGGACTGGGACCTACTGTTTAAAGTGAATTCCGAACCACTACAAACATCCATGGCACCACCGGGACTCGAACCCGAAACCTGTGGTACCGAGCGCTAGCCATTCAGGCCCCACCTCCTGTTATATTATTTTATTAATATTTTCTCAGTATCAGTCTAAACTAGACGTCCCCCGTTTCTCATATTACTCGCACTTTTAATTTCTATATTTAACTCTATATACTCTAGTACTTTTTTTTTTGTATGAAATGAGTACTTTTTGTCAAAATCCAAAATAATAATATTAGGTTACAGTAGAACCTCTAAGTCTAACTTCAAGGGAGACGCCGAATAATTCGAGTTATAGAGTTTTCGACTTATGGAGGATTTCGACTTACGCGGATTTTGTAAGGAAATATTCGACTTGTAGCGGTTTAGATTCTTTCTAACTTATTTTGAGTTAGAGAGGTAAAATAAATAAAAATTCAATTTACAGAGGTAATAAACATGTTTATTTGCAACTTAAAAGTTGTACTACAATAAAAAATCAAAATAATTCCGAAACAACCTTAAAATTAAAAATATTATGCATTAAAAAGTCAGTTATTATTATTTATTATTATTATTATTATTTTGCTTTAGACAATTCGATCGTTCTCTATTTATAGCATTATCTAAGCTATAAAGAGCAGAAAATTCTTTTTCTCCCGAGTTGCTATTTCATAGAACTGGTTTTTCTATTTACTATATACTCATGCATTGTTTTCTAGGAAATAATGACGTGCATTGTCAGCAAATCTTTAAAGTCGGTAACTTATTTTTCTTCGAACTATAGAGGTAATTAGTTTCAAATGATCGAGTTGTAAAGGTTGTAAAAAAGATTGTAAAATCAAACATTGCTAATGTTCGAGATACAGAGGTCCAATTTTTTTTTTTTTTTTTTTTTTTTTTTTTTTTTTGTAAAGTTACGGAGGGAAAATATATACCAAAATGGCTTGTTGAGAGTGACAAATTATTTCGACTTATAGAGGGTTGAAATTTCGAGTAAGGGAGGTTTGGGGGCTTGAAGGGAAGGAACAAAACTAATTTCGAGTTGTGGAGAGATTCTACTATATTTGAAATTAGGAAAGGGTTGTGACAAGGAGACTCACTGTCAACCAACTTTGCTTAACATTTGCTTGGAATATGCGATGAGAAAAATTAAGGTGAAGCCACGAGGCTCTATATTTAACAAAACGTGCCAGTTTTCGGCTTTTGCAGATGACGCAGTTCAACTGGGAAGGAATCAGGCTACACTCAGTGAGTTCTTCTCTGATCTGCTACTCTCATCCAGAGAAATAGGGATGCCTGTTAACATGGCAAAGACTAAATATAAGGAAAAATAGGTTTACCAAAATGTGAAGAATTATAAATGCAGTAGAGGACCTGAATGGCCAAGTGGCTGGCACTCGGTACCTCAGGTTTCGGGTTCGAGTCCCGGCGGTGCCATGGATGTTTGTAGTAGTTCGGAATCCACTTTAAACAGTAGGTCCCGGTCTAATAGGATCGTAGAGCGTTGCGGGGCATTGTGACTCCGCGTCCGTGGCTTATCTTCAAGTTACACGCGCCCCCTGGGTAATGCAAAGTGAGTAACGTCAGTGCAGCGATTGCCTTAAGGCATCCAAGACAGTTGTCAAGTGTTTGCCAGCTGCATTAGAACATAAATAAATGCAGTGGAGGGATCTATGAGAGTGTTGATGAGTTCAAATACCTGGTTGGTCAAATTAATGATCAAAGTGAAATACATGTTGAAATCAGAGCACGAATAACAGCAAGGAATCGCTGCTATTATGCACTACAAAGGTTAAGATCATCATACTTAAATTAGAAACTTAAAGATTCTCGTATACAGAGTCATCATCAGTTCATTTGTTCTGTACGGCTTTGAGACGCGTACTATGAGAAAGTGTGATGAGGAGTTGTAGACAGAAACATTTTGTGAAAGCTTTTTTGAGCAGTATATGAAAACAATGTATGGAGAATTAGAAAAAATAAAAAGATTTATGATTTACAAGAAATCAGATGAAGAAAAGAAATTCAATGGCTAGATCCTGTTTTTTCTTTTCTTTCTAATGCAGCTGGCAAACACTTAGACAGCTTGGTCTTGGATGCCTTAAGGCAAGCGCCGCACAGACGTTACTCACTTTGCACTAACCAGGGGGCATGTGTAACTTGAAAATAAGCCCCGGACGCGGAGTAACAATGCCCCGCAACTCTCTACGATCCTATTAGACCGGGACCTACGGTTTAAAGTGGATTCCGAACCACTACAAACATCCATGGCACCGCCGGGACTCGAACCCGAAACCTGTGATACCGAGCGCTAGCCACTCGGCCATTCAGGCCCTAGCTGGAAAAAACAAAAAAACAGAACAACAAGAGCTGGCTAAACAGAACAACAAGAAGACTCCTTAAGAAAAATCCCAATGGATCTTGATCCAGAGGAAGACCACAGATAGATGGTGAGATCAAGCCGAAGAGGACTTGAAGAGACTGAGAATTAATAGCTGGAAAAAAATGAAGCTAATTGGATGGGCAAAAAGTCTTAAGGAGATCAGAGTCTTGCAAAAGGCTGTAGCACCAATGATTATGATGTTGATGAGCCCTTTTCAGTCTTTGGATACATGACAGCAACGTGTTGTGTGGCCCTTCTCCTACTTCTAGATCTGGATAATTTTCTTCTTGCTACCTCAGTGAAAATTATCTCTTCTCTTTATAATACAGCACAGGTTTGAAATCTATTTATTTTTTGAAAATCATTCTTACACCGTATCATTTTTTAATAAATTGATATAATCGAAAAACATTTGTTTTACTATGCATAAGAGTGCTAACTATCAAATACATAATAATTCCTTTGGTATCTTTTTAAAGCAAAATAAATACAATAAGTTCTACATACATAAGACGAAAGGTCTTATAGACAAATCGAATTTCAGCATGCAGAAGAGTAATGCATATCTGTCGTTCGATATCACAGGTTTCGGGCCTGAATGGCCGAGTGGTTATCGCTCTGGCGCTCGGTACCACAGGTTTCGGGTTCGAATCCCGGCGGTGCCATGGATGTTGTAGTGGTTCGGAATCCACTTTAAATCGTAGGTCACGGTCTAACATGATAGTAGAGCGTTGTGGGGGCATTGTTACTCCGCGTCCGTGGCTTATTTTCAAGTTACACGCGCCTTGGGTAATGCAAAGTGAGTAAAGTCTGTGCAGCGCTTGCCTTAAGGCATCAAAGACAAGTGTCTAAGTGTTTGCCAGCTGCATTAGAACAGAAAAAAATATCACATGTTTCGGGTTCGAGTTACGGATGTTTGTGATGTTCAGAGTCCTGTTTAAACAGTAGGTGTCGGTCTAATATGGCTGTTGAGCATAGGGCTGACAACCCTACCCCAGTAAAAAAGAGAATCATCTCTCCGCTTGTAATTTGCTAGTAGACGAACGACCTTGGGCGCACCATGGGGCATTGTTCCAATGATGATGATGATAAGAGTAATGCAAAGTGTATCATGAAATCATTGATGATAAAATTCAGGTGGATTTTCGATGAAAGAAAAAATTATATGCAGTCATTCTCACTTTAAAATGAAAACCAATGGAATACGGACTCTGAAAATTTCTTTAAATTTACAAAGAATGCTTATCATTATATTTTTTCCCTTTTATTAAGGGTATTTTACCAGACGCACGCATACTTTTAAAAATTGATAAACGTTGATGGATCTCGTGATAAACTAATATGTATTTTATCATTCAGATCAGGGCCTGAATGACCGAGTGGCTACCGCTCTGGCGCTGGGTACCACAGGTTTCGGGTTCGAGTCCCGGTGGTGCCATGGGCGTTTGTAGTGGTTCGGAATCCCCTTTAAACCGTAGGTCCCGGTCCTAATAGGATCGTAGAGCATTGCGGGGGCATTGTTACTCCGCGTCCGTGGCTTATCTTCAAGTTACACGCGCCCCCTGGGTAATGCAAAGTGAGTAACGTCTGCGCAGCGTTTACCTTAAGGCATCCAATACGAAGCTGTCTAAGTGTTTGCCAGCTGCAATAGAAAGAAAAAAAAATCATTCAGATCAATTTCCAAAATCTTACAAAATGTTTATTTCTATAGTGTTATCGAATTCGGCGAAAATAAGCCCATGTCGGATTTGGCACAGAGATTGGAAAAATTATATTTACAATCTCAGATTGCTTTCTTTGATAAATTTCAAATGATTCTAACCACGAAGGTCGGGAAACAAATTGAAAACGAATAGGGTTTTTCCTTTTATAGATTTTTTACTAGAAATAGAAAGTCCTTGATTCTGTTTAATTTTTTCTATTTTTAGGAAAAGACTGTAGCATTATTTAATATAATTATTTTGATCAAAATTTAATTCCAATGTAATGGGCGGTTTGGTTCGCTGTCAACATAAATTCCTATAAAATTCATATGATAAAGTTTTAAATGATCGAGGGCTGATTTTTGAAATACACTACAAAAGGCATCATTGTCAACACATCCTACGATATATGTATATTTGTCATTTACCCAACAAAATATTATATGAACGTATAATGCTACTGTAATTTTATTGTTTTCTAAATTCGAAAAAACACTTTAATTGACATTAATTTTACCATACAATTAAACTCAAACGAAATTGTACTGAAAAAAAAATGAACATGATCATTTTAAGAATAATTTTTTGTAAGATATAAATGCATGCATAGTAGAAAAGTAGGGCCTGAATGGATGAATGGCTAGCGCTCTGGTTCTCGGTACCACAGGTTTCGGGTTCGAGACCCGGCGGTGCCATGGATGTGTGTATTGGTTCGGAATCTACTTTAAACCATAGGTCCCGGTCTAATAGGATCGTAGAGCGTTGCGGGGGCATTGTTCCTTCGCGTCCGTGGCTTATCTTCAAGTTACACGAGCTCCCTGGGTAATGCAAAGTGAGTAACGTCTGTGCAGCGCTTGCCTTAAGGCCTCCAAGACCAAGCTGTCTAAGTGTTTGCCAGCTGCATTAGAAAGATAAAAAAATATTGAAAAGCAATTTTTCACAAAAATGGCTTTTTAATACATCATGCAAATTTGTGGAAAGTGTTCAATTTTAACAGGAAACTGAGTTGTCCGCATGTCGCTGGCCTCCAGTAGGTGCTTCTGATTGTCGAAGTGTCGCATGGACGAGTATCATATCAGACAAGACTACAGTATATTTTATGATGTAAATTACTAGCATTCATGTTATCCATCGCAAAAATGTTTCAGGTTCGAATTGCGGCTGTGCCATGATGCGTTTCGTAGTGGTTCGAAACCACTTTAAACAGCAGGTTCCGGTCTGTTTAGCCTAACGTGCGCAATAAGATGACCGTAGAGCCGACAAACCGCAAAAATTCTAATTCTTATAAACAATCGTTTATTTTTTGAAACAATCACCGCAGGTTTGATACCCGTCTGCAAATCATGCAATAAGCAGGATTTTATTTTGTTATCAAAGTTCTAAATTGCCTAAAATAGTGATTCAATATTTGAAGAATATAAAAGTAAAAATATTTTTTTAAATTTTTTTTTTCTCGAAATAAAAATTTTTCCCCCAAAATTTTCTTTGCACATATTGCATTACAGATAACGATGATTATTTGATGATTGCTTGGGTTTTATTTTACTATCAAATTTCAAAATTCCATCAAAAATAGTGATGCGATATTTGAAGAATATAAGAGTAAATCATGATTTTTTATCGAAATAAGTCAAAATGGTTAAAAAACTGGAAAACAAAATAAAATATAAAATATTTTCATAATACTAACACAACCTCCATATAATATTTCCATAAATATTTTAATTTTAATTTTAAACATAATAAATTAATTTTAATAGTATATTTATAACCCTAAAAATTATATAAAAGAAAATCTACATTTTTTTTAAATTCATGTATAATCTCCATTACATTGTAGAATGCTAGTATTTCCTTCGTTCGCAAATTTCATTAAATTTAAGTCAACAATTTTAACACATTTTTTCCGAAAAATTACTTTTATGATATCAGATTGAAATGTAAAATGCTCCAAATATGTTTACATTTATCTTCTGGATGCAGCTTAGGTTTCGAGATTTTATCAAAAATAAAACAAAACTCGTGCTATTCAAATATAAAATGCTTACCTTAGCATAGATTACGCAACAAAGGAATTTAAAAACAGGGGATATTTTTTTTCTTTCTAATGTAGCTGCCAAACACTTAGACAACTTAGTCTTGGATGCCTTAAGGCAAACGCTGCACATACGTTACGCACTTTGCATTACTCAGAGGGCTCGTGTAGCTTGAAGATAAGCCACGGACCCGGAGTAACAATATCCCCGCAAAGCTCTACGATCCTATTAGACCGGGATCAACAGTTTGAAGTGGATTACGAACTCCTACAAACATCCATGGCACCGCCCGGACTCGAACCCGAAATCTGTGGTACCGATCGACAGAGCGCTAGCCACTCGGCCATTCAGGCCCCAAAGAGGGGATATAATTTATTAAACGTTTATTATTTAAGTTATATATTTCTGC